>ML104289.1:8276-18512 GCA_003697995.1 Taxidea taxus jeffersonii
GCGATGTTCCCACTTTCCCACTACAGCTTCATCCCTGCCCAGGAAGTGACTTTCTCTTAATAAAATCCAAAGACCTTTTCTGTTGACATGTTCTTGAAGCCTGACCGCCTCTTGCTCCAAATTAAGCTTCCTCGGATGTGCTTATGAGAGAAAACAGGGAACATACTCCTACCTTCAAGGCAATTTCCCCTGACCCTTTCCTTCTTCAAACCAAGTAAGACATTGCATTTATTGTGCTCTGCATCATTTTAAAGAGGGGCAAACGGTGACTGCTCAGGCCCCTTGCCAGGAGGCGAGTGGGTTCCTTCATGTGGCTGAGGCCATCGGGCAGAGGAGGAGGAAGGGGGTCGGGCCACGTGGGCTCTCTCCTGGCTCTCCAGCTTTCCCTGAATGATACTAGACAAGTCTCTCACCTTCTCAAGGCCTCCACCTCTACTGAAATAGAAGCAGGTTGGACAGCCCCAAAGGCCCCCTCCATCTCTGACATCCCATAGTTCAAATGACCATTTATTGAGCACCTGTTGTATACATACATGCTATTGTCATACATAGGGGCTGGACAGAGAGAGTTCCAAGGCCCTGCCCTGAAGGGGTTTAGAAATTTTTCTCTGTTCAGGTGATAGATGAAGCCCCTACATGGGGACACAAGCATGGAAGCCTGTGTGTGGGCTGGGCTCTCGAGGGGTCACCCCCTTGTCCCACCTACAAATCAGGTCTGCAGTGGCCTCTCCTTCTGACACAGTGCCTGTGTTTGTCTTCTAGCATAGGGAACTTTTCCTCTGTAGAGTCAGATTGTAAATCTGACCCCCCTTAGTCAGGGGCCACGCAGTGTGTGTTACAACGATCCTACTCTGCAGTCACAGCAAGAGCAGGTGTAGATGGTATATAGGAACGAGTGGGCGTGGCTGTGTGCTAATAAAACTTTATAGAGATAGTTTGTTGACCTCATAAAGTTCAAGTTTAAAAGGTTAGCACTCCCCCGCAAATACATACATACATACATACATACACAGTTAACATTCCATCTTAAACTCTAGAACTGGTTGCCTCATGGTAACTGGGTCTGTGGATGTGGCCAGAGATTACCTCACACGGGATGGACTCAGCACTGACTCTGCCTTTAAGTTCTCACCAGCAGAGACCTGACAATAGGTCTTTTGGTTCCTGGGCTTGTTGTGGAAGAGGAACATTCAGGACTCTCCACTGGGGAGTTACACTGACTGCCAAGGATTCCCAGCACCTCCCCACCCACCCACCCCGCCCCCGAAACAGAAGAGCTGAGGCTCACCACCTTTGTCTTCAGGGACAGAAACTTCCGTCCAAACAGAGGCTCTTTGATTGCTGCTGACCCAACAAAGCCCATTTTGGGAAACAGCCGCAGGCCCTCACCTTGTTCATCCTTTAGCCTTTCCAGAATGTTCTAAAAAGAAAGAAGACTGTCTGGCTGCCACATCCTGGGGTTTTGTTGGCAGAAGTCTCTGTGGGGTTGCACAAGGCAAGAAGGCCAGCCAGGAGGGGTCACCCAGGAAATCTTCCTTGTCTGGAGGATAAATATGGCCTCTGGGCATTGGAAACTTGAAAAACAGCGACCTTAAATCCCGAGGGTCCCTAAATAATTGTTTTAAGTCCGGGCAAGAGGTGGTGTCCGCTCCGGCCAGGACTCACGGGAGGAAGGGGGCATTTGTTCCAGGGCTTTGTTTTATTTCCAGGCCGAGGCGATATCCAGCCTCAGTTGGACAGTGCTCTCCAGGACGTCAACGACAAGTACCTCCTGCTGGAAGAGACAGAGAAGCAGGCAGTCCGGAAGGCTTTGATTGAGGAGCGTGGTCGGTTCTGCACCTTCATCTCCATGCTGCGGCCGGTGATCGTAAGTTCGTGGAAAGCTCTGGAAGGCTTCAAATGCCAGTCTGGGGGCAACTTTCCTTTATTGATCCACCCGTCCCCGAGTCACAGGGAATTTGCTGTGTGACAGCGGAAGTGCTTCCATAGGCCGGTGATTCTCTACGGGTCGCCGTTGGCTGTGGGGCCCACTCCTTGTTCACGGTTCTTAGCACTGGTTGAAACTTACTGTCTCTCCCCAAATCAAGAAGGCCTTGCAGAGTGGTTCTTGAGGTGTGGTCCCCAGGCTGGCAGTGTCCCCTGGGAACCCATTAGAAATGCAGTTTCTTGAGCCCAACCCAGACCTCCTGAATCCAGACCTCTGGGTGTGGGGATCCAGTCATCTGGGCTTTATTTTATTTTATTTTATTTTTAAGAGTTTATTTATTTGTTTGACAGACAGAGATCATAAGTAGGCAGAGAGGCAGGCAGAGAGAGAGGGAGAAGTAGGCTCTCTGCTGAGCAGAGAGCCCGATTCGGGGCTCGATCCCAGGACCCTAAGATCATGACCTGAGCCGAAGGCAGAGGCTTTAACCCACTGAGCCAACCAAGTGCCCCTCATCTGGGCTTTAAACAAGGCCTCTGGGTGGTTTTAGGACTCGGTGGCCAAGTTCAACATCAGTGAGTGACCATGAGATCAATATGGGAAGAGTCTCAAGGAATCAATGCAGACTTAAATTTTTAAGTAAATCATTTGCATATGATAATTGAGGACTTCTGCTGTCAGCATTCTTAAAGCTGATAAGAAGACAGCAGCTCATTTCCCTCAGCCCTAGCAAAATGCCCAAATACTAGTTATACCTCTGAGCACCGAACTTTTCGGTGGCTCATTCTTGCCCAGGCCTGTAGTCCCAGCTTGGCACTTTGGTGGAGCAAATGACTTCCTTCCTTAGTCTCCTGCTCCTGCTCGTGTCTCACTTGCCATTTATTAAGTTGGTGTAAAACACCAGAGAGAAGGGGGATAGTTAAGGCCACCACACACATGTGGGCTGTCCCAAAGATCCGTCACCCGATCTGGACCAAAATCATTCCAGTTCGGGTCAACCATTGAAGCTGAGTGACTTCAGAGCAGGGCCTCAGCCCGTCGAGGGGGCTGTGCTTCAGGGTCCCGTGGGAATATGCAGGCAGACCACCTGAGCAGGTGTGCTAGACCCCCCCCACCCTAGACACTGCAAGGGAGGCCACGTGTTTGGCTTGACTTCCTCACCACTGTCCAGCGGGCACAGGTCACTGCCTAATTATGGCCGATTGATTCCTTCTTCCATTTCTGTTTCCCGAGAGAGAGCTGGTAGTACACAACCATACGAGTCTCGGGGCACCTTTTCTGGAAAGTGGAAAGGGTTCGACAATGACCCTGAGAAAAATGGTTGGACCAAGACAAGGAAGTGAATCACTCATGATGGCAATGTGTTGTGAATTACTTTCCTTCAGGAAGAAGAAATCTCAATGCTAGGAGAGATCACTCACCTTCAGACCATATCAGAAGATCTCAAAAGCCTGACCATGGACCCTCACAAGCTGCCCTCCTCAAGCGAACAGGTAGGAGTCGTGGGCTGAGCGCTTGGGGGAGCAAACCAAAGATGCAAAGGCTCAGGGTGCTGAGGTCTTGAGGTTTCCTTGAGGCGTTAACCCATTTCAAATCCTATTGCTGTTTCACATGGTGCTATATAGTCGTCATCACTGCGAGCCATTATAGAGCACCTGCTGAATGCCAGGTAGTGTGCTAAGCTCCTTACAGAGACTTCCTCAGCTCATCTTCATTGTTATTGCCATTTTATAGAGCAGGACAGTGAGGCGCGGAGAGAGAAGGTCACTTAGCCAGGTTCATCTAGCTAATTAGTGGCAGAACTGGGATTTGAACCAAGCAGTCAAGAGCCCCATTGGTCTTAACCATTGTTTTTTTCCGTCTCTGGAAATAAGCTTATAAGAACAGGACAGTGGTCTTGGTCATCCTTGTGAACCAGTCCCACTGAATTCCTCCCATTCTAATTAATTAATGCATGAGGCTCTGTCTTATGAAAAAGATGACATTTTTCCTTCTTATTCATTTAGTTCATATGACAGTAACCTTATATCAAGTGGGAACAGCTGATGAATCATGTGCTGGCTTTTGCCCTTTGTATAGAATTCTCATTGCCTGCCTGGAGAACCAACTCCAAAGACACACACAAGAGTTTATATTTTCCGTTCAATGAAGTTGCTTTTGTTAAAGCACAACAGGCATGCATCGACTCAATAAATAGACATTTCTCGAGCATCTACCATAGGAGTGAGAGGCAGACACGGTGGACCTCACATTCAAGTAGCTCCTTGTCAGGCAGGGGGCGGATGCAAGCAGTAACTGTGGGAGAATTGCCTTTTGCTCTTGACTCTGTCGGGTTTTAAAAAATCAAGTCCTGGTCAGATAGGGCACGAGTGCCCACCGAATGTCAAGCAGCTAAAATGCCAGATCAATCAGTCCTGAAACCGTGATTGAACTTGTGGTGCTCACGGACAGAAGTCCTATAAATTCTAGCCAGAGTATGAATAACTCTTGTAAATTGTCCATCTGTAACTGTAAATCAGTCTCTCTCTCTCTCTCGGCTGACATTCATGGTCACCTCCTCTCCTCCAATTTTGTTTTATATTTTTGCTTGTGTCAGAAAAAGGATGAGGACATTGAAGGATCGGTAGTATTTAAAACAAGACCCAAATGACAGTTTTGATACTGCACCTCTGGATGATGGCAGAATTTTGATGTTATGGGTAGAGATTTGATGGATAACGTTTCCCTGCCTAGCTGCTCGCTTACCCACGTGGCTCTGTCCTCTTAGGTGATTCTGGACCTGAAAGGCTCTGATTACAGCTGGTCATACCAGACGCCGCCCTCTTCCCCCAGCACGACCATGTCCCGCAAGTCCAGCGTCTGCAGGTAAGTCAAGCTGGGCTCTACTCCTCCTGACATATGTGAGAAGCATCTAGAGTAGTTCTGCCAACACACGTGAGAAGCATCTAGAATAGTTCTGCCATCTGCAGCATTGTTTTCTAGCAGTTTCCTGTTGGACTGCTCTTGGCTTGCTGCCTGCAGTTTACTGTCCTTCCCTTGAAGGACGGGAGCTTCATCGTGCGTCACTATCCTTCTTGGGGTACTCGACCCATTGATCTATTTCTTTGACTTTCCAAAGCCAAATGAACTTGCTCTTCTCGCAAATTAGTGTTGAGAGTAAAGAGGAGGTTGGATTGGCCAAATCTGTGTGTGGTTGTGTCTCTGTGCACGCTTGTGTGTGTCTTTCCATATTTGAGTGAGTCTAGGAAACACTGAACAGTGATTTCAGATGGAAAATGCTACATCCTGACGTTCCGCAACCTGAAATTGTTGGTTGCTTTAGTGTCCTCTTTCGTGGGCTCTGTGTGTGTGTGTCTTTGACAGGTCTACTGGGTTTTCATTTCGGCAACCAAAAAAACGATCTCGCTGGTATAAAACACAGCCGCATGAGTATCTTTTCTCTCTTACAATGTTTGCTTCTGCTGAGAAGCCCCCTGCACTGATGGCATCAACTATGACCTTGGGGGAGTGCAGTCGCCATGAGCTTCACTGTCTGTCCCCAGATGCCCTCTTCTGACTGATTGGCAGGAGGTGAGGGGGGAGGGGGAAGCCAAAATTATGATAATTATCGCCAGCAGCAGTGATGTCCCCTGGCACAGCCCCCTAGATCTGTCAGAACACCCGCACCGAGTGACTCCAGCGGAGGCAGTCACACAGCCCTTGACTCCCACATTAGCTGCCAGCATTGGCGAACACTGACGAGACTCTCTTGCCAGGAGCAGAAGCTGCAGACTTTCTAATCCAGGCCGGGTTGTTGGTTCTGTCCCTTCCGACCCTTCAACAACTGCACCTTATTCTCCATTCTGGTCGCTTGGACATGGAACTCTGTTCAGCTTTCTGGTTTTCGTAATCTGAGTAATTAGCGTGCGGGGCGTTACCCATTAGAGCTGGGGATGGAAACAGAGGGACCCCCAGGGCCTGCGTGTCACTTCTCGACACCCCGTTGATGGTTCATCTCGGTTTAGCGTCAACTCCCTGAAGTTGTTCGAGGCTGCCTGCCTCTCGCCAGGTGTGCCGGTCACACCCGGCCCACAGATACGGTCACACATGCCTGTGATCAGGGTAAAGCCATTCGCTAAAGCACCAGCTTTGTCCATAAGAGGTAAAGTGCACTGACACGTCCGCAGAGTCGGTTTGCTGATGCTCTTACAGTGGTCTTGAGTCAAGTTCAGGTAGGATGGAATCACCTTGAGGACGCCTTTGGCACCTGCCCTCCCAAGGCGACATCTGTCTGGGTTGACCTTGGTTTCCTGGACGCAGACGGTCCATCTAAGGGAGACGCTTGAATTTTCTAACCGGGCGGCGTAGCAGCCCCTGGTTGTGGCTGCAGGTCACGGGATTCTGCGAGCAGCCGGGCAGAGAGGATTAGCCCTGTCTCGGTAGGTTTCCAGCTGTGGCGGTAGATGACATGGCAGATTGGGCAGCACTGGACTCTTTGGAATCCTGGGCGTCCATGCAAGGACCCTTAGTGACACCTTCGGAGAAGTGAGTCCTGGCAGACACCTGGTTTATAATAACTCTAGTTTTCTCTCCCTTGCTCACGGGAAAAACCTTTTGTTTGCTGGCTTCATGGTTGGTTGTTTTGAAGACGCGTCTTACTGTTTGCCCTGCCTCCCTGCGGCAGAGAGCTGATTCCATGATGTCCCCCCGTCCCTGTGTTTCCTCCCCTACCTCCCCCGCCTGCCTCCCCTCTGCTTGCCCCCACAGCAGCCTGAACAGTGTCAACAGCAGTGACTCGCGCTCCAGCGGCTCCCACTCCCACTCCCCCAGCTCCCACTACCGCTACCGCAGCTCCAACCTGGCCCAGCAGGCACCCGTCCGCCTGTCCAGCGTGTCCTCCCACGACTCAGGATTCATTTCCCAGGACGCTTTCCAGTCCAAGTCACCGTCCCCCATGCCGCCAGAGGCCCCCAACCAGGTAAGGGTGCCCTCGGCTCCAGAAGTGGCTGTAACGTCTAGTGCCCGGGCCACTGTCAGTGGCCGGAACCAGAGAAGGACGTTGGCTTGGACAGACCCCTGTCCTCTTCCCACGAGAAACCTCTGGTTTAATTTCTCATCTTCAGATGTGTTGTTTCCCCAAAGGGTGAGAACTCTAAGTTGGGTGTGCAGCCTGTCTCCATGGTGGTGATGGCCACGGCACCCCGCTGGTTTGGGGAGTTCTCTCACGTAAGTAGATGGACTCAAAGAAGTCGGGCCACCTTCTGGCACCCCCATAAGCCTCTGGCTGGGCACAGTGCCTCATGCATGACCTTGGTGCAAATGGTGGCATCTCTCCCGCCATCGCCGCCTCGCCCTAAGCGGTGGCGAGTCTGAGTAGTGCCTTGGAAGCTTGGGCCCTGCCCAGTTCCCTGTCGCAGCTGGTGTGAGAATGAGGATGACTCCTTAGAGCCCTCGCTCACGAGTTCCGTGGGCGTTCTGCTCCCCAGGGAAGGGAAGATGTTGGATCTTTGAACCGCAGTCGGGTCGGATGGCGCTGGACTCAGCGCAGCCCCACCTGGTGGGCCCGGCAGGAGTGCCCAGCGGGCCCAGGGGGAGCAGGAGGCAGGAGCTGGACGGGGCCTTGGATCGCCCCCCCCCCCCCCCCCCCCCCCGCTACCCTCTTGGCCCATCTTCCCCTATTATCAGGGGTCTGGCTTCCTGCCTAGTGACCCGCAGAAGCCTGCGCCCGGGTTGCCCCGCAGCGCCATCTGCTGGGGGTCGAGGGGGCTCTGAGCCCATGGTTCGAGATCTTATGGACTCGGGAGGTCACGTGCTTGTCTTGTTTATCCAGGTACCCAGTTGGCTTAACAGTCTCTGAATATCTGGGTTCCCTGCAACACCCTAGGATCATCCCCCCCCCCCCCGTCCAGGTCATCCTTCCAACAGCCACAGGAAGTATGGCTCGGCCTGTTTGGTTGTGGAAATGGAGGCTGGGAGATGTGACTTCCCCACCCTGCACTATTACACGACCTGCAGGTCGGGAGCCCGGATCAAGGGTTTCTGGTGGCTGATCCAGAGCCCTTCCTGTTCCTTCTCAGCCACAGGCGTCCTTGGAAGTGTTTTGGGGGAGCACCTCATGGAGAGGAAGCAGCTGCAGTGTTTGGGGAATTTAAGCCAGAGGGTTACTTGCCTGACGTGTCTGAAATGGCTGAACCCAGAGGTCCTCAGCTCAGGGGTCCCTCTGGCATTTTCCAGCTGTCCCAGGAGACTGTGGCCTCGCTCTGTCTTCCTGGGATAGAGACTCGACTTTATTTTTTTTTTTAAGATTTTTAGATTTGACAGACAGAGATCACAGGCAGGCAGAGAGGCAGGCAGAGAGAGAGGAGGAAGCAGGCCCCCCGCTGAGCAGAGAGCCCGATGCGGGGCTCGATTCCAGGACCCGAGCTGAATGAAGGCAGAGGCCTCAACCCACTGAGCCACCCAGGCGCCCTGAGACTCGACTTCAAACAGAAACATTCTGGGCCGAGAGCCTTGGCTTTTAAGTGCTAACATGCTTGTCCTCGTGGGGGTGCTCTGGCTTGGTCTGTCAGGTGTCCCCGTCCTGTCCCCCGCCATGTGCGCACTAAACCACACCTGCGGGGCCGAAAGCGGTGTGAATGGCTGAAAGAAAACCGGAGTGTGCGATCCTTCCCAGGCTATTCCACTGCGCAGCCTCATTCTGTGTGTTTTTAATCAGCTGACAGATTAACATGGTATCGGCACTAACAACACGGTGTCGTGCACT
The DNA here is from genome assembly GCA_003697995.1 of Taxidea taxus jeffersonii. Taxonomy (NCBI): domain Eukaryota; kingdom Metazoa; phylum Chordata; class Mammalia; order Carnivora; family Mustelidae; genus Taxidea; species Taxidea taxus. The sequence goes on from ML104289.1 coordinate 16,943, forward strand.
AACGCTCCTTTCTGAAAAAGGGGCCTCGTGCTCCAGCCTTCCTGTCAAAGGCGGTGTGTGGGGATCAGGCTGAAGCGTGTTTCTGCCTCCAGCAATACTGAGGGAAGCAGAAGGTGGCATGTTGGGATTTACCCGAATCTGAACGCTGGTGCCCAAGATCTGCTTGGCCAGCAACTCTAGGATGGTCCTAAAAGCTCGGGGATGCTGCAGAATTCAGTGGAGAATTCTGCTCCTCCAAAACGGCATTAGGGCTGCTCACAGTTGTCAGGTAGAGGGGGGACGTGTAAGGAACTCGTACAAGCCACACAGGCCGGAGCATACAGTCTCCTGAAGGCCGTAATCCCACCGTTATTTAGATGTGAGGAAGAGAACAGACGTCTCTAAGGGGCGAGACCCATCCCTGGCTCCCCTCAGTCACATGGTTCTCAGTGAGTGCCGGGTGATGGAGGATGTTAAGAATTCTCCTGTTTTCCTCCACCGTGCTCTTCTCAAGTCCTGTCTTACTGCCTTAGGCCCGGGAGTGGGGCCCTGTCTGTGGTGAGCGTCTCATCCTGGAGCTGTTCATCCCTGCAAGGCAAGAGGATCTTTAGGAAAAATGAACAGAAGTCAAAAGAAATAGGAACTGGCAGTCCTGCCCTGGTTTACCGGCTCTTTCCTTCAAGTCGAACGGCCTTGGCTTGGAGGGACCAAAATGAGCAGCCTGGCGGATGGCAGCGCTGGCTTCCCTGTGCACAGACGCACACGGACACGTTCTTCTCATCGTCGTCCGTTGGACATAGTCCCATTTCATGTTCTTCCGCTAGATTATTACTGGTCCCTAAAGATGCAAGAAATTGAGATTTAGATTAAGCCCAGGTTCCTTCACTGACAAGTGGCAGAAACGTAACTTGAATCTGAACCCCTCAAACTTTGGATCCGGGCCCGCTTGCCAGACCCTGAGCTTGAGGCCTCCAGGGCACCCTCGGGAGAGCCTGTCCTTGCTCTGGTGCCACGGGGCCCATTGCAGTAGACTGTCTTTTTGGAGCCTAGCTGCTTTCAGGATGGAGAGCCACAGCTCCGTCCCTTGGCAGGAACTTTTCTTTTTCTGGCTGTGAAAGAAGTGGGCAGAAACAGGAGTCCGGCCTCCTTGGCTAGGAATGCGGGAACACTGTGGGGAGGTAATAGTAGACCCCAGTAGCGTTGGGCTTATTTGAACAAAAGGACGAGCCAGAGAATGCAGTTAGCCAGGAATAAAATTTAGAGTGAATACCCAGGGGTCCCCAAGCACTTATCCCAGGGGACCCAGCTTCTACGGAAGAGATGGTCATTGTCATGCACCCATTCGGTAATTCCAAGTGCCTGCCATGTGCCAGGACAGGACTACAAAGTTGAGATGGATCAGTGAGCTCCTGGTCTGGTCTCTGCCTGAGCTGAATGTCAGGAGCCTGACCAGGGAGCACAGATGAAGATCGGCACAAAGGGATGTTGTCCCAAGTCAGACCTCCTTTCTGTAATGGCCCAGATCTCTCCAGATGCTTCCTCCCTCCCTGGGTGGCCACTTGAAACATGGCGCTGAGCTCAGGCTTCACTG
>ML104291.1:0-19058 GCA_003697995.1 Taxidea taxus jeffersonii
GTGTGTGCGTGTGTGCGTGTGTGCGTGTGTGCGTGCGCGTGTGTGTATACGCACATGCATGGGAAATGTGGGGCTGAGAACTGAGAAAGGCGCCTGTCAGGACAGCAGGGCTGTGCTACTCTTCCTTCTCTGGAAAGTCTTAATGAAGAGACATGATAACTAAATGCAATGCCTGATCTGGAGTTGGAAACTATATAAAGAAAAACAAGTGTATAAAGGATAGTATTGGGAAAACTTGAATATGGACTGAATATTAGAAAACATGATTGCATCACTGTTAAATTTCCCGCCTTCAATAATTGCGTGGGTTCCTGCAGGAGGTCTGTATCTTGCTAACAGTCGTTGAATTTAAGGGTAGATGGTAGATTCAAGGGTAGATGTCCTCTTCTTGCAACTTCTCTGTAGAATTGTAGAATTTCAAAATAAAAAGTTAAAAAAGGAAAGTGCCCTTTGTCGTCAGTACAATGCTGTTTGTGTGATTATGAGAAACAGGGAAAGGGAAAAAAAGGTGGTTTGAGTGCTGATGGCCAAAAGCCTGGGGATCCCCTAGGGAGCCAGGAAGGGTTGCACCCGGTGACCTGGGCACCCAGCTGGCCTTCCCAGGCTGTGAAGGTCTGTTCAGAGAGGCGTGAGGCCTCAGAGGCTCTGAAGTGTAAAGTGGAAGGTGGAGGTCAATTGAAAATCGATTGTGTCGGACAAGCAGGTCAGCTCCAAGTCAGGGACAGGCTGCTCCTCCCCACGGCAGCAGTCCCAGGGCAGTGGGGGAGGGCTAGGAGCCTGGCGGGCTCAAGGGCCTGCCCAGCCTTCTCAGTCCCAGGCCCCCAGGGGGCCTGGATCCCAGAACAGCTGTCACATGCTCAGGGTCTGCCCCCAGCACCCAGGCTGCTGCGGACAAGTCTTACCTGTTTGGTCTCAGCTTGTATATCAGCAGGATGGGTCACCCCTGCAGACCCCATTCATCCCGGTGGGAATGAGGCTCAAGGCCCTGGGGACTGTATCTTCGGGCCCTGGAGGCACCTGCCCCATCTTAGGTGCTCAGCCTATACTAAGCGAACGGTTGATTTGTTCATTTAGCAAATAGTTATCTAGTGGCTGTGCCAGGCTCAGGAATGGGGCCAGTGGCCGGCTGGACCGACATACCTAGCCTTGCCCCTGGGAGCTCGTGTTCTAGAGGGACAGCCAGACCCGTAAACAGCAGCTGGGGTGGCAGGAGGAGCCCGGGAGAGAAGGGGCTCTGGGACCCTGGGCAGGGCCCTGCCCTGCGAGGTAGGTTCCCACAATGTGGAATAAGGGTGAGTAAGCCAAGGGGGAAAGCAAATGGGGAGCAGGCCTGGCTCATGGGCTGGTGGCCACACAATGGCACGTGGGCCTGGGCTCAGAAGGGCCTCGGCTTGATTCGGCGCATCCTGTAGCAATCCTGAAATCTTACTAATTTTATCGTTGAACTTGTGTTCTCTAAGTGCCATCCTGGGATGAGGGGGCATGTGTGATCGGGGGAGGTAGGCAAATATGTGCACAGACCTGTTTGCATATGCCTTCAGGAAATCTCCAGAGCACAGGGCGCTGGGGGACTGTGTGGGTCGGGGATTCAGCGAGGACAAGGAGAGCTTGTCTCGTGGACGACGGAGTAAGGTGGGGTGCAGGGGCAGCTCCAGAGGCCCTGCTTTCTGTTAGAACCCGAGTCGCTGGGCAGTGATAACCGGAGAAGGAAAGAGAGTGATCTTACTTCCTTCGTCACTTCCTTCCTTTGGCCAGTAAGTTGAGGTGGAGAGCGTTGGTAGGATGGATGTGCCCTGGGGTCGGGAAGTGCAATTGGAACAGGTAAGTTAGTTGTGTGAAGTATTCACACTGTTAAGTGCACGTGCGAGTTAGGGATATGAGATAAATGCTTTTATAATTGCATTTAAAACTGGCCTTAAACAATAGAAAGATGAAGGGTAAAATTCACACTAACAATTAAACATTTAATTTCTTTTTACTTAGAATGATATTTAATGTCAAATTAAAACAGAGAACAAAAGGAAGACAAAGAAAGGGGGAAGCTTTATATTATCTTCAACAGCATGTTTCCCATGCCTGGTTCTGCACTGGGCCCCGTGGGGAGGCAGGTGGAAAGGGCAGGTGAGGGTTGTGGGGGAGAAGGGAGGGGTCGGGGAAGGGACCGTGAGAAGAGCCCGGGTGGTCTGGGGAGATGGTGGCCGTCTGCCGGGTTGTGGTCACTGTAGGGAGGTGGGGCAGCGTGACAGTGGGCCACTCACGTGTGCTATTTAGTACCCTCTTGGGGACAGTCTGGGGGTGGGGGTTCAGGGCGGAAAGGGAGCAGCCCCTTGGCTGATGTCAGCCAGACAGTTTTATGCACTGGGCCTCCATGTAAGTTTCACTTGAACAAGTTCTGCTGCCAAGAAGTGTTTGGAGACCCGTGGAGGAGGCAGTCCCCTGGCTGAGTTCAGGGCTGACCTTGTGCCTGGCCTGGCTTGCATCCCAGGGCCCCCCTAGAGGTGGGGGATACTCCTTCTCACCTGGGTCTGTGGGAACGCAGTTATTGAAAGGGCTGGATTTCACAGACTCACCCATCATGCCCCACCCCCAGCCCAGAGGTGTTCTTGGCCCTGAGTGAGGTCTGCCTGCAGGGAAGGTCCAGCGTCTCTCCTGCTCATCAGCCCTGCTCTGCACCCTCAGGTGGAAGATGACGGCCTGTCTGGTGTCTGGGGAGCGCCGGCTTCCACTTGAAAAGCATGGATGATGAAAGCCTGGGCCGTGGTGATGGAAGAGGCTCCATTAGCCCTGGGCCAAGTGGCACATAGCGGCCTCCCCTGTGCCTTTGCTCCGGGTCCTCAGCAGGGGTGCCAGGCAGGCTGGGCTGGGGGGTGGGGGAGGGACACCAATCTCTCTCTCTCTCTCTCTCTCTCTCTCTCTCTCACACACACACACACACACACACACTCACACACACACACACACAGGACCTTCTGTGAGAAGAGCTGCAGCTCTGGCAAGGTGGGGCTGGGCAGGGTGGCTAGAGAACTGAGAAGGAAGAGAAATCAGGCTTCCTTCAAGAGGCTGCAGGACCAGGATCTCTCTGTGGGCTGCCTCAGTCAGCTAATCCTCACGTGGCTTCTCCTGACTATGGTCAGAGCAACTGCTATCTCAGGAGCATTGACGCTGTGTCAGTGACCAGTGATTCGTCTCTGATCTTCCCTTGAGTTTAATTGACTGAGGGACAGTGGGCCAGCCATCACACCCTCTGGTCCCTGAGCCAGACTTCCTGCTGTTCCTGAGTGCTCTCCGGGATCCCAAGCTTTCCTCCCCTCCTGCCTTACTTCCTGCCCGCCTCATGCACTACGCTTCCTGGAAACACTTCCCATATAGACACAGTGGAATAAATCCTTGTTTCAGGGTCTGCCCTTTGGGAGACTGGAACTCAGAGACTCCCTTCTGATATAAACAGATAAGGTCCCCTCCGGAGTCCTCCGCGGAGACGAGCCGGACCCTAGACTCCAGGCCCAGGCCCACCCTCAGGGGGCAGAGACGCCCAGCGCACCAGCTCACCTGCAGCCCCAGTGAAGTCAGGACTCTGAGACATGGGTCTCTCTGCGACTTGACCCCTTGCATGACCACCAGCAGATACCAGGACCATTCATTCATTAGGGGAAAATGGGGATTTCTGAGAACGATTTCTGAGAAATATGGATACTCAGAGGCCTTTGAAAATGAATCCCTTGAGTCCAGGAGGTCTGCGGTGTGACAAGCCTGTAGATTGCCGGTGTTGGAGCCGGACGGTGGGCAATCTGGGTGCCAGGCTCCCAGGACAGGTGGGCATTTGGGGTTGAAAGGTGGAGCCAGGGCAGGGCCAGACCCCAAACCCCTTTCTCTCTGCTGCTCAGGTTAACTCGGGTACCTCGGTGTGATGGTTCTCCGGGACAGGGTGTGCTCAAGGAGATGGCAGAGACCGGCCAAGGCTGCAGAATGGGAGGCCCGGCTGGGGATCTCCAGACTCCTAGGTTTTTTTTGGAGGGATTTTTTGGGAAAGTCACTAGTGACCTGACCTAAAGAAGCAAGGGGAATAAGAGAAATGATGAGTCAGAGGCTAGCAACTTCCGCTGGGCTCCAGTCAGATTCCAAGAAAAATTTTTTTTTCTTTAAAAGCACAATGGAGGGCCCTGGGTGGCTCAGTCGGTCGCTTAAGTGTCTGCGTTTGGCCCAGATGATGATCCTAGGGTCCTGAAATCGAGTCCCGCATCAGGCTCCCTGTTCAGCAGGGAATCTGCTTCTCCCGCTCCCTCTGCCCAACCCCACTGCTCGTGCTCTCTCACTCTCTCTCTCATGCTCTCTCTCTCTCTCTCTCTCAAATAAATAAATACATAATCCTTTTTTTTTTTTAAAGCATGATGGAATTTTCAACTAATTGCTGAAACACGTGACATTTTAAAATAATGTCTTTACTGAGCTATAATTCATATACCATAGAATTCACCCTCTTAAAGGTGTGTAACTCGGTGGTTTCCAGTGCGGTCACAGGGTTGTGCAACCACCACCACCACTATCTAATTTTGGAACATTTTCATCACCCCCCAAAATAAGTACCTAACCAAATAAACAGCCCCCCATTTCCTCCCCCACCGACCCAGCACTTGCCTATCTGGACATTCACATAAAGGGAAACATACAGTATGTGGTCCTTTGTGACTGGCTTTTTTTTTTACTTAGCATGTTTCAAAGTCCATCCGTATTGCAGCACATATCAGTACTTCACTCCTTTTAACGGCCAAATAATATTCCATTGTCTGGATGCATCTGATTTGTTCATCCATTTATCAGTTGAAGGACCCTTGGGTAGTTTCCACTTCTTGGTTATTATGAATAATGCTGCCGATGAACATCTGTGCACCTTTTGTGTGGAAATATATTTCAGTTCTCTTGGGTAGATGCTTCGGAGTGGAATTGCAGGATCCTGTTGTATATTTTTTTTATTTATTTTTTCAGTGTTCCAGAATTCATTGTTTATGCACCACACCCAGTGTTCCATGCAATACGTGCCCTTCATAATACCCACCACCAGGCTCACCCAACCCCCCACCCCCCTCCCCTCCAAAACCCTCAGTTTGTTTCTCAGAGTCCACAGTATCTCATGGTTCCTCTCCCTCTCCAGTTTCCCTCAACTCCCTTCTCCTCTCCATCTCCCTATGTCCTCCGTGTTATTCCTTATGTTCCACAAGTAAGCGAAACCATCTGATAACTGAATCTCTTTGCTTGGCTTATTTCACTCAGCATAATCTCTTCCAGTCCCGTTCATGTTGATACAAAAGTTGGGTATTCATCCTTTCTGATGGAGGCATAATACTCCATAGTGTACATGGACCACATCTTCCTTATCCATTCGTCTGTTGAAGGGCATCTTGGCTCTTTCCACAGTTTGGCGACTGGCCATTGCTGCTATGAACATTGGGGTACAGGTGGCCCTTCTTTTCTCTACATCTGTACCAGGATCCTGTAGTATATTAACTTGTTGTGGAACTACCAGACTGCTTCCCAACATAGCTGAACCAAGTGTATGAGCATTCTGATTTCTCCACATTTGTATTAACATTCACTGTCATTTGACTTTTGGATTCTAACCATCCTCACAGGTGTGAAGATGTCTCTCAGTGTGATTTTGATTTGTATTTCCCTGATGATGAATGCTGTCAAGTATCTTTTCATGTGTTTATTGTTCACTTGTATGTATTCTTTGGAGAAATGTCTATTTGGATCCTTTGCCCAATAAATAATTGGCTTTGTCTTTTATTATTGAGTTGTCAGAGTTTATTTTAGATACATTTTAGAAACCAGTCCCTTATCAGATTTATGATTTACACATATTTATTCCATTCTTGTCTCTTCATTTTCTTTTTTTTTTTTTAAAGATTTTATTTATTTATTTGTCAGACAGAGAGAGAGCACAGGAGCAAGCACAGGCAGACAGAGTGGCAGGCAGAGGCAGAGGGAGAAGCAGGCTCACTGCTGAGCAAGGAGCCCGATATGGGACTCGATCCCAGGACGCTGGGATCATGACCTGAGCCGAAGGCAGCCGCTTAACCAACTGAGACACCCAGGCGTCCCTTCATTTTTTTGATAGTGTCCTTTGAAGCCCCAAAGATTGTAATTTTGAGGAAATACAATTTATCTATTTTTTTTTTTGCCACTTGTACTTTAGATGTCATATCTAAAAAAACATTGCCCATCACTTCTCAGCCTTTTGGCTAAGATCAAGTGTAGTATCTGTTCTTATCAGTTTAAAAAAACATTGCCTAATTCAAGGTCAGGAAGGTTTAATCCTGTGAGGTTTTTTTTTCTTAAGAGTTTTATAGTTTTAACCCTTAATTTAGGTCTATAATCCATTTGAGTTAAATTTGGACATGGTGTGAGGTGGAGATCTAAATTATTTCTTTTGTATGTGGATATCCAGTTAAGCTTGTTTTTAATATTTATTGAAAAGATTACTCCTTCCTCATTGAATGGTAGGTCTTGGCACCCTCATAGAAAATCAATTGAGTACAAATGTAAGTGCTTATTTTTGGCCTTTAAATTTCATTCCATTGTTCTATATGTCTGTTGTTTGCCAGCGCCACACTGTCTGATTATTGTAGCTTTGCAGTAAGTTTTGAAATCAAAAGTGTGAGTCTGAGGTAGAGTGTCTCTTCCCTCCTAGGGTCAGGCTGTGTGTCAAACTGAAAGGCCTTCTCCTCCCAGCAGTGACACCATCTCATCATAGGGAAAATACAGAGAACCAGGAGGTCTTCTCACATCCTGGGCGGGATAACACAACGATCTCCTCTAGCCCTTGTGGAGCCCTGGGAGGGGGCCATGATCCCAGGTTGGAGGATGGGTACCCTGCCCCAGCCCTCTCCTGGCTTTGGGGTGAGTGGCCATGCTCCTCTCCCAAGGCCTGCCAAGGACTGCTGGGCAGTCCCCTCCCCCGTGTGGCCACCCCCACCTGGCCCTTCTGGAACCACCCTAACCCTAGCCCATGGCTTCAGATCTCCTCTTCAGCATGTCCAGGGCCCTGCCGCACACACTCCCTGAGCACCTTCCCCCTTGCTGCATGCCAGCACTCACAGCATCTCCATATATCTTTGCCTGGGCCAAGTGCTGCCCACACAGGGAAGGTGCTCCCCAAGGGAGCACCTGACCTGGAGGGCCTCCCAGGGAGAAAGGTGAAGCCACCAGAGGAAGTCAGGCCCCCAGCACTGGGTTGCCGCCTCTCCCCCAACAGAGCCCAGACCCAGGCAGGCGGCAGCAAGGTGCACCTCCGTCCAAGTCTGACGGCCCTGCTCCCTTCAGAGAACTGGCTCTGCTCCACTTCATGTACTCACAATAGCCCTCCCTTGTTTTGTCAAGCTGTTTTCTCTGTTTATCAATAAAATCAATGACCTAAATGCCACACCAGGGGCTGATTTGAAATCTCTGCTGGGAAACTCCTTCTGAAGCCCTCCCTCTTCAAAAAGCTCTTTCTGCAAGGAGGTAATGGTTCTGGCCGTGCACAAGCCATGGGGGACCCCAAGGCCTGTGGCTCTGCCCGTGGCCAGGGGCTTTCTTTCTTGTCAGCCCCCTCTAAGTGAATTCTGGGGGGCGGCCCAGCACGCCATGCCTGGCCTCACCCAAAGGGACTCCTCGGTACAGAGCCTCAGTAGGAGGAGAGCTCAGTGGCCCAAAGGGTGCAGGTAGGCCCCGCTACCACTTTCAACCCCACACCTCCCCCTCAGCCTGGAGCTACAAGCTAGGCCGGCCCTGGGGAACGTCCATACCAGGCAGGGCAGCCTGGAGTCCAGTCTCAGGAGGGTAGAGCACTGAGCACTGAGCACTGTGGGACTAGCCCTAAGGAGTGCCTCTGAGAGGCTCTTCTAGGCCAGGGGCCTCTTGGCATGCAGCCCTGGGCACAGGACCCTTCAGATATGGGGCACAACCCTTTGTCCATGGCCAGGACTGGCCCTTTCAGGGAGGTCAGCTATCTGCTCTCCACTTTTTGTGACACCAGTGAATACTTATCCAATGTCAGCTGTGTGCCAAGCACTGTGCTGGGCATTTAAAGTCCTGCAAGACCAGTGTTTTTAAATCCTTATTTGGGGCACCTGGGTGGCTTAGTTAGTTAAGCATCTACCTTCAGCTCAGGTCATGATCCCAGGGTCCTGGGATCGAGCCCCACATTGGGCTCCCTACTCAGCAAGGAGTTTGTGTCTTCCTCCCCCTGCTTGTTCTCTCCCTCTCTTTCATGTGCTCTCTTTCTCAAAAAAACAAAATAAAATAAAATAAATTTCCATATTTCACAGGGAGGGAACTGGGGACTATGAAGGGTGCACCATGTGTCCCAGGCCACAGCGGATTGAGTATCAGAGTCAGGCTGACATCTGGGTTTACTCACTGAGTTTCACAGCCCAGGCTGCCTCTCCTCACAACTTCGCAGACCTCAGGGTGGTTTCCTCAGCCTATGACTGCTGACCCCCAAGATCACAGAAGCTCTGACAGAGGCAGCAGGTCCCGCTCTGCAGGAAGGGACCCTGCCTGGATGCACAGGAGCAGACCCTTCCCGGCACAGTGGCCCCAGGGCCACACTTCATCCCTTCATCCTTGGGTTAATATTCGTCAGGGTTCTTCGGAGAAACACAGCCAAAAGGGTATTCTCTCTCTCTCTCTCTCTCTCTCTCTCATAAGGAATTGGCTTACGTGATTATGGAGGCTGAGAAATCCCAGTATCTACAGTTGGCAAGCTGGAGATCCAGGAAAGCTGATGGTGTAAGTTCCAGTGTGAAGGCCAGTAGACTTGAGATCCAATATTTCAGCTTGAGTCTGAAGGTCAGAAAAGACCCAGCTCCAGCAAGTCAGGCTGGGGGAGTTCCCCTTTGCTCCTGGAGTGTCAGGCTTTTGTTCTATTCAGGCCTTCAACTGATTGGATGAGGCTCACCCACATCCGGGAAGAAAATCTGCTTTACTTAGTCTACAGATTCAAATGTTAATGTCATTCAAAAACACCCCTATAGAAACACTCAGAATACTGTTTGATCAATTATCTAGTCAAGATGACATGTAAAATTAACTATCACAGTCTCTGATAGGTCCAGAAGCCCCAAGTGTGCCCCAGCTTCCATTCATACACTCTGATCTGAGACAAGTTTGGCTGTGTGGCCTGGATGTGGATGAGACCACTTAGCAGCTTATCCCCCAGGCATGCCCTTCACACTCTAAGCCTCTTTTCTCCTCCATCCTTGGGTGTACGGCTCATAGCCAGTGACCCATGTAGAGTACACACTAGGGCACCGGGGCTTGGAGAGGTCCCGCTGTCAGTCAGAAGTACTGCTGGGATCTGAACCCAGACCATCTGGTTCCTGGCCCTAGACCTTGCGCCCCCTGCTCCCCGCTGGGGGGTTATGTGGCTTTCCCACTCTTGCTGGTTTATGGCTATTTTTGAAGCTGAACGGCCTGCCAGCCTAGGGTCCCTGGAGCAGGCTGGGGTGCACAGTATGCTGCTGAGGCTGAATGAGGGGGGTCCTAAGGGTGATGAAGCTGACCTTCTCCTGCCAACAGGGGACCACATCTCTCTGGGAACCCACCAGGGGCTAGCCTAGGGGAGGGGGTCCAGGAAAGGCAGTCAGAGTGTTGCTGGATGGCCTTAAATGGGGCAAGGCTCCCCATGCCCTGGTGAGAGGACCCTCACACGGAGACCCCTAGACCTGGCATAAGACTCCAGACAGAATGGTCTTCACTTGCAGTTTAAAAATGGTTTCTTCCAAAAATCAATACAGGCTCCTAGAATTCTGAAGGACATGCTGAGACTTGTGGAACTGAATCCAAACTAATGGTGTGTGTGTGTGCGTGTGTGATGGGGCGAGGGTGCTGGTGAGCCTGGAGAGGCTATGGTCTAAAAAAGCCCTGCTAAGCCCTCCAGCCTATAGGATGGCCTGTGGGGTCCTGAAGGGCACATCTGAATCCTGCTCAATCTGGTGGATCCTTGACAGGGTCCCTGTAGGCTCAGGACCAAGAGACAGAGGCCGTTGGGATCAGGAAGGAGCATCCCTGGCAGGGACAGCCCTGGCCTAGGGCCGCTCACAGTGAGACTCACACAGAGCTTGTGCTCCCCAGGCCTCATGCACCCCTGTCTTTTGGATGAGGCTCTAAGGGAAAGGAGCAGAATCTCACTGGGCCCCTAACACCAAGACAAGCCAGGACCCTGGGAGTGGGCCCTTCTTTCTCCATTTCTGCCTTGTCCAAGCGTCAAGGCCTATAATAAATCCACTATCTTTTTAGCCTAGTGTCATCCTGGCAATGACAGCCTTCAAACCATGCCTTCAATGTGCTTGGGTTCCTTTCCCTGCTCAACCCACAGTCTCCATGGAGACGATTTGGGTGGTTGGGGAGTCAAGGCAGGCTCTGTGATCAGTCACTGGGCTGTCCCTAGGCTGTCGGTGGCAGCCCCACCCAGGACGGTGTCTGGCTGTTCTCCAGGAGCCAAGTCCAATTGGGCTGGTCTTGAACACAACCCCACACCCTTCAGGAAAAGGCCTTTCTCTTTATAAGGCCGGGTTGTCTGCTCTGACTTTCTTGGCCTCCTAGGACTAAGGGTTCAGTGCAGTAGATTAGGCTCTGTTTGGTCCTCTCTCTAGAGTGGCCCTCATCTCCAGGGACACTTAGTGTCAAGTCCACACTGTCCGCAGATGAGCACAACCACAACTTGTATTCATGAGCGGGGTTTTCGTCATCCTCCTGCCTTCTGCCTCTCTGGGCTCCAGGGTGAATTTTGTAAGCAGCGTATGGCTAGGTTCTGCCTTTGTGTCTGACCTGACAGGCTCTGTTCAGTACCATTTGTACTTATTGTTTTAGTTGATCTATGAGAATTTTTTTCCACCACTTAATTTTTGTCCTGGATTTTTCTAGACTTCTATTTTTCCCTCTCCTTTCCTAACTTCTACTGGAGTGACTGAGTTCTCTCTACTTCCTTTTCCTCCTCCTGAGATTTGGAAGTGGTGGTGGGCTGGTAATTGTCTCCACCAAAGATGGAATTAAGTTAACTGTCTCGAGAGGAGAAGCTTATCTTGGCTTATCCAGGTGGGCCCTAAATGCAGTCACATGTATCCTTATGCCAGAGAGGCCGAGAAGGTCGGCACAATGACCTACGGAAGAGAGGGCCTTGGAAAGATGGAGGCAGGGACTGCAATGCTAGGCCCTAAGTCCAGGCAGCCGCCAGAAGCTGGAAGAGACAAGGAAGGATTCTCCACTAAACCCTTACGAGGAAGCATATTTGCCCCCTTATGCCTGGCTTATTTTACTTAGCCCAGTGTTTTCAAGGTTAATCCATGTAATAGCATGTATCAGAACCTCCTTCGTAAGGTTGAAAACTATTCCGTCGTATGTGTACCCCACGTTTTGTTTATCCATTCATCTGTTGATGGACACTGGGCTGTTTGCACTTCTGATTCTTGCAAATATTGCCATGAACATTAACATACAAATATTTGTGTCCCTTCTTTCAATTCTTTTGAGTATATACCTTGGAATAGAATTACTGGGTCATATGTGAGTTCTCGGTTTAGCTTTTTGAATAGTGGCCAAAATATTTTCTCCAGACGTCGCACCATTTTAAATTCCCACCAGCAATATAAGTGCATTCCAGTTTCTCCACATCTTCACCAACAGTTATTTTCCATCTTTTGTCCGCTTGTTTGTTTGTAGTTATAGCTATCCTAATAGGTGTGAAGTGGTAACTAAGTGAAGTTTTGATTTCATTTTCCTAATGATTATTGATACTAGGCATCTTTTCAAGTGCTTACTGGCATCTGCATATCTTCTTTGGTGAAATATCTGTTCAAGTCTTTTGCTCATTTTTACGCTGGGTTGTTTTGTCTTTTTGTTGTTGAGTTTTAGAAGTTCTTTATGTAGTCTGAAAATTAAACTCTTCCTCAGATGTATGATTCGCAAATATTTTCTCCCATTCTGTAGGCTGTCTTTTTGCTTTCTTGACAATGTCTTTTGATTTACAAACAATTTAAATTTGACAAAGTCCAATTTATCTTTTTTTGTTGGTGGTGATGGTGCTCATGCTTTTGATGTCATAACTAAGAATCCATTGCATATCCAAGGTCATGAAGATTTACTACATATTTTTTCTTCTAGGAGTTTTGTGGTTTTAGCTCTTATACTTAGGTTTTTGATTCATTTTGAGTTAATTTTTTGCATACAGTGTAAGGTAAAGGTCCAGTTTCATTCTTCTGTATGTGTGTAATCAGTTGTCCCAAAACCATTTGTCAAAGAGACTATTCTTTCTCCACTGAATGGGCTTAGCATCTCTGCTAAAAACCTACTGACCATAGACTGTACTCTTAATTTTATTCCATTGGTTTGTACATCTGTTATTGTGCCAGTTCCATACTGTTTTGATTGCTACAGCTTTGCAGTATGTTTTGATATAAAGTCAAAGTCCTTTGACTTTGTTCTTCTTTTTCAATATTGCTTTGACTATTCAGGGCCTCTTGCAAGTCCATATGACTTGAGTATCTGCTCTTGTATTTCTGCAAATAAAGCTTTTGGAAATTTGATAGGGCAGTATTTGGGTAGTATTGACATCTTAACAATATTAAGCCTTTCTGCCCATGAACGTGGAGCATTTTTAAAATTTATTTAGGTCTTTAATTTCTCTCAGTAATGTTTCTGAGTTTTTAGTGAATAAGTCTTGGATATCCTTTGGTAAATATTTTCTTAAATAATTTTTTCTTTTTGTTATTATAAATTGAACATTTTCTTAATCTTATTTTCTAACTGCCCATTGCAAGAATATGCAAATAGAGCTGATTTCTTTCTTTTGATCTTGTATCCTACAACCTTGCTGAGCTCATGTGTCAGTTTTAATAGTTTTCTTGTGGACTCTTTAGGACTTTCGATACATAAGATCCTGTCATCTGCAAGTAGAGATAGTTTTACTTTTCTTTCCAATTTGGATGTCCTTGTTTCTTTTTCTTGCCTAATCACTCTGGCTAGAAGCTCATACAATGTTGACTAGCAGTGGCAAAAGTGGGCATCCTTGTTTGATTCCTAATCTTAGGAGGAAAGCTTTCAGGCTTTCCTCATTGACAATTAGCTGTGAGTTTTTCATAAATGCCCTTAAAAGTGTTGAGGAAGTTCTTTTCTGTTCCCAGTTTTCTGAGTGTTTCTATTGTTGAAGGGTATTGAATTTCGTCAAATGCCTTTTCTGTGTTAATTGAGATGACTATGGTGGGTGTTTCTCCCTTCATTCTACTAATATGCTGTATTACATTGATTGATCTTATATTGAGCAATTCTTGCATTCCTGGCATAAATCTCACTTGTCATGGTGTATAATCCTTTTAATTTACCGTTCAAATTGGTTTGCTGATATTTTATTGAGGATTTTGTATCTATATTCATAAAGAATATTAGTCTATAATTTCTTTTCTCATGATGTCTTTATCTGGCTTTGGTATCAGGGTAATGCTAGTATCATAGAAAGAGTATGTGTCATCTCCTCTTCTAGTTTCTGAAGAGTCTAAGAAGCACTGAATGTTAATTTTTCTCTAAATATTTGGTGGAATTCAGTAGTAAAGTCATCTCTTCCTGGATTTTCCTTGTTGGGACATTTTGGATAAAAGATCCAATCTCTTTACCTGTTATAGGCCTGTTGAGATTCTCTATTTCTTCTTGAGTCAGTTTAGGTAATTTTTGTGTTTCTAGGAGTTTGTTAATTTCATCTAGGTTGTCTAATTGTTTACAATTGTCTCTTACAACCCTTTTCATTTCTGGTTGATAGTAATGTCCTCACTCTTACTTCTGATATTTGTTATTTGTGGCTGTTGTTTGGTTTCATGGCAGCCCTCTAGGGAAGGTTCAGAGGGCTGGATGCTAAGATCATGCAGTGCAGTCAGTCTTTTTGTGACTATATGCAAGCCCCAGTCCTGCCCCAAACCACCCCCCTGCTTCCCCTCTTTGTCAGGGCAGGGTTGGATAAGTGAATAGGGCTTAAACTTGATGATTTCTCACTCTTCATTTCTGTCCCTGGAAATGTTCCCCACTTTCTCAAAACCTCAGCCTTGCATTTAAATGTTGCTTGTTATATTTTGCCCAGCTTTTCTAAGGGGTATGTGTGTGTGTGGGGGGTGTATACAAGGGATTTCCAGGATCTCCAGGATATAACATTGCTAAAATAGAGCCCATGGTGCCCTTTCTATAGACAAGGAAGCATAGGCCTATAGCAGGGAACCCACCTGACAGCTGCCGTGCCATGCCTGGGGGCAGAGTGGAGCTCTAAACCCAGATCTGCCTCCTCCTGCCTCCTGAGCTCATGACAAAGGAGCTTCCTTTGAATACTTGAGTCCTTCTCCTGGTTCACAAGGTAGCTTTGAGGAGGAGGGGATGTGAGCTCCCATGGCTCCAGGGCTCTCTAGGTGTCAACTCTCCCCATTGCCAGGCCCCTGGACATCTACGACACACACTTCCAGTGGATTCTCACAGCAAGTGTAATACTGCACTAGCAGTGCCATTTACGGACAACATAACTGAGGCTCCAAGTGCCAAAATAGCTCCCATCTTCCCCTATTTGGCAACTGGCAGAGAAGGAACACTCCTCCATTCCCCTGACTCCTAGACTGGTGGCCTTCAGAGTGATGTGTGTTTCCATGTCTCAGACTCTGGCACAAATTGGCCCATGAGGCAGAGAGCAGGGGGTGTCCAGGCCTAGTGGGCAACAGCTGTTGGAGGAGACATCTCCATTGCTGAGGGCAAAAGGGGATGCTGGGAATCCAGAAATTTTAATATTTTTATTTATTTGAGAGAGAGACAGAGATAGTGAGAGAGAGAACACAAGAGGGGAGGAGAGGGAGAAGCAGGCTCCCCACTGAGCAGGGAGCCCGATGCAGGGCTCAATCCCAGGACCCTGGGATCATGACCTGAGCTGAAGGCAGATGCTTACCTGACTGAGCCACCCAGGTGCCCCTATACGGGAAATCTGAAGTTAGATCAGGAAGACATCTCCAAATCTGGACTCCCACCCCGGGTGTCTGGGCAAACCAGCACAACACTAGGCTCTCTCTGGGCCTCAGTCTTCCAGCATATAAAACAGGATCATATTGCCTGCCCTGTGTCTTAAATGCAGATTTTTCTGGGTCTCAGGTATTGAGAAGGCATTAGTGCAGACACTGTGAAAGTCATGCGAGGGAAGCAGGGAGGAGATGTGACTACCAGAAAACTCCTAGAATTATTGGGGGGGTCAGAACTGGAAAGGGCCATAATGTCAGAAGAGCATTGACCTTCTTGTCCACTCAGGTAGCTTCGTGTGGCTGCCTGGAGCACTAGGTTGAGAAAGATCCTGAGGACCCATCTGGGCTCAGTGGAAGGGGGCTCTGCAAGTGATTCCCATGTGCTCCGCGGGTAAGGCAGGAGGGATGGGGTGTGAGTGGCAGCTCCATGGAGGGAAGTGATGGAGGCGCATCAAGGACAGGCCCTTCCGGTTCTGCCAAGGGTTCTCCCTCCTATCCTTGGCCTGGCATGCCATGGAACCCCCCAGGCCCGCTCTTGCGCCTCTTCTTCCAAGTACCAGCAGATTCTGCCATGCTGGCTCCCTCCCGGAGAGCAGGTTAATGTGCTGTTGCATATTGCATGAGGCAGGCTGCTGATGAAGCACCCGCCGTTCTTGCTTACAGGCAACCCAGCCTCGGAACCCAGTGCCCAGAGGATCCCATTAGCTCTGCGGGGCAGGTCGATTGCGCCTCTGGAAGGCCTCATGGGGCTGAGGCAGAGCTGCTGCCTGAATGCTGTGTGTGGGGAGGAACGTCTTCCCTTGCACCCCGGCCACAGCTCATGGGCATGGCCTTGCCTGAGGCCACCTGAGCCACCCGCTCTGAAGTAGAGCGTAGCCGTGCCTAGCTGGCGGCCCAGAGCTGGGTGAATGTGGCCTGGCTCTGAGCTCCACTCCCTGGGAGTGGTGGCCTCAGCCCACTGTGACCTGTTCTGACCTGAGTCCTCTTACCCACTCCTGCCCAGGACGGCACCCCTCTCTGCCACCCCTCCAGCATCCACTTGGCTGCCTCCCTCAGACATTCTTTTAGACACAGACTCTCACCTCCACCTTGAGAGAGCTCAGATGACATGTGTCACAGACTGTCCTCACGAGTGCCTGGCATACCCAGGTGGTCTCACCTGGCACAGGAGGAGAACTGTGACAGGTGTATTGGCCTGTAGGCTTTACTCTGTCCAGAACAATCCATGTGACCTACAGAGCATGCTTCCGGATCAACATTTCCCACAGTTAAAAACTGCCTTGTTGGGCCTGGGTGGCTCAGTTGGTTAAGCATCTGCCTTTGATTCAGGTCATGATCCCAGGGTCCCAGGATTGAGCCCCACGTGGGGCTCCCTGCTCAGTGGGGAGTCTGCTTCTCTGTCTCCCTCTTCCCTTCTCCCCACTCATGCTCTCTTGCTCTCTCTCAAAAAAATAAATAAAATCTAGAAAGAAAGGAAGGAAGGAAGGAAGGAAGAAAGAAACTGCCTTATTCCTGGACCTGTTTCAATAGAGACAAGGCAGGGGCTTTCTTCCTGGTAGGAAGACACGGGCAAGTCTGGGGGGTCCCTGACCACCTCAAGCCCCTGGGGCCTGTCCTCTGTTCATCTCCCTGGGGCCTCCCCCAGGATGGTTGGGCAGGGATGTCCTTAGGTACACAATCTACATAAGCTGGAGAGAAGTCTGTGGTGCCGGGGTGTGGGCCCCTTGGGGGCACCCAAACCTCCACTCATGATCTTTCCCCACAAGCCAGGTCTGGGATGGCTAGCACAGGAGGTGATAGGCTGAGGCCCACAGGTGAGTGTGGCTATTGAGTGCGGTTCCTTTCTCTTGTGGACTTGCATGCATCTACCCATCCCTGGGGAGCTGCACTGGGCCTGCCCCTGCCTAGAGGTTCCACGGGGTCCCTACACTACCCTTGGTTCCTCCCTGGGCTGTTCACATGCCACTGAGCCTGCACTTTGGCAGCTGGTATCTCTGAGCTGGTATTTCAGAGGAAGTGATGCTGCCCCCCAAATCCCATGGGGGTCACCCTGTGGCCACATGCATGCAGCAGTGTGAGCTGGGGATGCAGGAAGGGGGTCCAAGGGCTCTGGTGCCTGCCTGTGCAGTAGACATGTGGAGTCCTCCTCAAGAGGCTGACAAGAGCCCATGGTCCCCACCCCACAGCGAAGTTCTGACTAGATGCTGCCCCGTCACCTTGCACAGGCGCTCTGGGTCTCCAGCATCTCAGCTCCATCTGGTCCTCCACGCAGGGTACAACTCCTCCCACCTGTTCCTGGGCTCAGGCCTCTGGCCAGCCCAGTGCCCGGGCCCAGACTGTCTGGACTCTGGGAACCCAGAGACCAGCGGCAACCCTGTCCCAGCCCCACTTCCCGGAAATGGAAGGAGGCACAACTGGATAACCACCCAGGTTTCTGTCGACATCCTGTCCTTGGAGGTGCCCCGGGAGGTTGGTGAAAACTGCATGCCGGGCCCCTGGCCTAGCAAAGTGAAGAAGGTGCAGCTGATGATTCCTCTCCCCAGTCTCCTCCTACCAGCATTGTCAATAAAGGGGTCACCATATTTCATTAAATGAATTATGAAGGGAATCTTCTAGGGCCAGCAAAGTGCTGGGAGCTGACAGACATGAACCTCCTGGCCCAGGGAGAAGGAACCAAGGACAAAGGGCTGGGGCCCCACTGGGCCAGCACAGTGCCCATGTGATGGGGTCATGCCAAGACCCTTGTGCCCTGTCAAGGGGATTGACTCACAGGAAGGGTGGCCTGAGCCACAGAGCCAGCCCAGTGGGCCAGGCTGCAGACCCCTGAGTCACTAGCTGGCCATCTCTCTGCCACCGGGCCTGGGCTCCCCTCCCTGGCAGACTCATCATCCCATGTGCTGCACCCATCATAAGGAAGAGTGGTTACGGGGACACCTGGGTGTTGATAGTTGGTTGACTATCTGCCTTCAGATTAGGTCGTGATCCTGTGGTCCTAGGATCAAGTCACATGTCGGGTTCCCTACTCGGCCAGGAATGTGCTTCTCCCTCTCCTTCTGTCTGCTGCTCCCCCTGCTTGTGACACTCTATCTGTCAAATAAATAAATAAATAAAATCTTAAAAAAAAAAAAAAAAAAGGGAAATGGACGGAAGGTGGGACCACAGGCCTTAGGTCAGAGATTTAGGCCCAGGCCTGGGCTCTTGGCTACACCCATGCTTCTTGGACACTCCTGAGGGACCCTGTGGGGCATGGCCACCCATTTGAAGTTGTAGAAAGGAGAAGCAGGACATATCTGGAGCCCAGGTGTCATCCTCCTACTCTGTCACCCCACATCACCTCCACATCTCTGAGACACTCAAGGGGGCCCAGAGTAGTCATGCCTACAGCCTATGTTCTGAAGGGGCCGCCCACAGTCCCATGGCACAGCACTACCAAATCCTGTGCTAGATCTGGGGTGGGAATGAGCCTTTCTGCTCTCTCCTCCCTCTCCGGAGCCCAGATCTGATGTTCCCACCTCCCTCCTGGTTCCTCTCCTTCCAGCCCTTGCGTTAATAGGGAAAGCTTCCATTAAGGTTGATGACAGGAACTGCCACCCAGGAGACACCCTTTGATCTCAGGGCAGCAGGAAGCAGAAGCAGAGGGGTCAGGAAGGGGGGCTACCCTTCCGACAGCCCACAGCCGGTGATGCCGGCTCTCTGAGTGTCCGAGACCTAGGGGTTGGCAGATGGGGGGGCGGGGCGGGAAGGGGGGCTGGACTGTGGTTGTGGAGGAGGGGAAGGTCCCTGACCTGGGTGGGGCTCTCTGCAGAGGAAGGGCATAGCCTTAGGGTGGTCCTGGGAGGGTTCCCCAGAGGGAGCTCACCGGGTCCCAGCATGCCTTGACCAATCACAGGTGCTGTCAGCTCCAGGAGATGGGAACATTCATTTTCCAGAATCCCTCTGGGAAAGGTCCCTGCCCTTGAAACAGTTACAACCTTTAGGAGCCTGAAGTGAACAGGCTGGACTGAGGCTCCTTAAAGTGCTTCCCCACACTGTACCCCTGGGGGC
>ML104291.1:19458-30418 GCA_003697995.1 Taxidea taxus jeffersonii
GCTGAGTGAGAGGCCTCAATCTCTGGGCTGCTCTTGCCAACAGGCCCCTCAGATCCTCCCCCCGCTCAGCTTCTGAAAAGGTGTAAGCAGCACAAGTGGTCCTAAAATATTCTCTCACCAAGGTGTATGCCTTTGGAGACCCCTATTCTACAAAGCTGTCTGAACTTGAGGACAGCACCTTACTGGCCAGGCCTGGGCTGGAGGGAAGGAGACAGTGACACTCAGCTCCTGGACAGTCCACCCAGGGGCAGAATCCTGGTCAAAGGAGGTGAGGAGAGAATGTTGTGAAACATGGCATCCACTGGGTCCTCCAGTTTCCTCAGAATCTTCTTGAGAAGAGCCAAACCCAACCCCCCAAATATGTAGGCCCACAGGGTATGGTGGAAGGTGGTGGGACCAGTGAGACCTGCAGGGGCCAGAAGGTCACCACTTGAGCTTACCTGAGAGGAGCCCCGCTGGGTGCAGACCCCTGCCAGGTGCAGTGAGGCAGGCTAGGAGCCCCCAGCGGGGTCCCCGGCCCCCAAGAGGAGTGAGGCCCAGCCTCAGCAGGGCTCTTGGGAGACACCCCCTCTGAGCCGCTGGGGCAGAAGCTCCCACACAGGCCAGCCCATCCCTATTCCAGGTCCCAGGCATCCCAGCACCAAAGGCCTTCCCAAGACTTGGCCATGACCATCACCAATCTAGGTCCAGGGAGTGCCAGATGTGAGTCATGGTGGGGATGGGTTAGACAGACAAACAAAATGTCAGAAAGGAAGCAGAGACAGAGAGAGGAAAACAGAGACCAGCAGAGAAGAAAACAGAAACAGAGAAACAGGAAGATGAGAAGGCAAAGATAGAAGAAAGAGAGACAGAGAGGAGAGCAAGAGGGAGCAGAGGGGAGAGGAGCAGTGAGGCCTGGGCCAAGATGAGAGAGGTGAGAAGTAGGCTGGCAGCTCGCAGAGGACGGGCAGAGGGGACATGGCTGCAGCCTGTCCCTGCTGCGTCAGGGCTTGGCACCTTGAGGTACCGGACCTGTCCGAGAGACTCACGTTCTGCTGCTGTGCAGTATGCTGGAGCCAGAGGGCCCCTGGAGACCAAGGTCAATGCCCATTTCACAGAAGCAGCTACTGCAGCCAGAGGAAAAGCAGTTCCGGGGCCCCTACAGATGATCCCGAGCCAGACAAGACCCAGAGACCCCAATTCCTTGCCCAGGCTCCAAAGCCGTAGCTGGGAGGACGGATGCAAGGCCATGGGACTCAGGCCACCCTGATCCAGGAATCAGGCAGGTAAGATTGATCCTCCTCACAGGTGACCCCTGCCACTCCCCGCATAGACATGTCAGGGCCCCCATGTCCTGCGCACGCAGTCACAGGCAGATGGGTGGGCTGACAGCCTGGGTCAAGAGACAGGAAGGTGGTAAGGGCCAAACTCCTCCTGTGGGAAGCAAGTCCAGGGGTGCTACGGTGGAGATCCCGCAGTCCTTCGGGGCTGCATCTGGCCCTAGAGTCCGCGGTATCACAGAGAGTTGTCCCAGTTTGTTCTACTGTGGGCAGTGCCAGCCCCTGTCTTACACGTTCAAGAAGGAAGTTGCTCAGGCTGTTGGTTTGAATTTGGTGCCTGGACCTTCCCATCTATTTGATGCTTGGGGGGTCCACACACTTCAAGTCTCAGGTTTCTTCTCAGCGAAGTGGAGATGGAGATGCCTGGGGTCACTGGGAGGGTGAATGTGAAGACGCACATCCAGCTGCATGACGGAGGGGTCTCCCAGGCAGGCCGGTCCTTGGGGTGCTGGGCTCAGCATGAGCCTGCAGAACGTGAGCCTGCCAGTACCCAGCTGGCGGGCTCTGGAGTCGATGCGTTGGACTCCAGGAAAGGGAGGCTCAGCAAAACCAGGGAGCTGAGCCCTTGCTGAGAGGCAGCGGAAACTGTCCCAGGAGTAAGTGCCAGGCCATAAACGTGAAAAGGAGAGTCCAGCAAGACAAACTAATGGTCGTTCAGTGGGAGAGGCAGACAGCTGGGATTCACAGGCAGCCTTCCAGATCAATACTGGTGTGCTGATTTGCTGAAGAGGCTTTTATGAAGTTTAAGCAGAGTTCATTGTTAAATACTCTTATGTACAAAGGATGTGGGCGGCCGTATTAATTCCTTTTCTTTTACAGATCAATAATTACATTGCTGATTTGCTTAAAAGGCTCAGGTTGAGGCAGGGGTGAGGGAAGCTGGCCTCACTGCTCCAGAGAGCATGGCTGAAGGTCCTGGAGGACCGCATGGTGGTTGATGAAATTCACCAGGGTCCAGGAGAGGCTGGGTGACAAAGGGACGTGTGGCAAGTCTGTTGGCCTGTGAGGTAAAATCAGTTCAGGATCACCCCCAAACCCGAACCTCCTTCTAACTCTGTCTTCCCCAATCCTTCTTGAAGCCTTCTGGAGCTGAGGTGACAGTGAGGTCCTGGCTTTTTCTGGAGGCATCTCTCTTTACCCCACTCTCAGGGAGCCCATCCTGGCCTCCTCTGTTCTTCTCAACAGCCTATCCCATGAGCGGAGCTCAGAGGAGCTGGGGTAGGAGGCCCTGACTGGTGAGTCAGGGCAGGGAGGAGGCCTGCCAGGAGAGAAGGAAGGGAGTGGCCTCAAAGAGGCCAAGACTGACGGGAGGTCAGTGGAGACTGTTCTGAAGACAAACAATCAGGGAGTCAACCAGAAATCTGTGCCCCAAGCAGGTGTCACATTCAGACCAGAAAGCAAACCCATCTTACAGGGAAAGAAGGCCAGGTGAGGTGGGCTTTTCTCAGTTTTGACTATCAGCCTTGATGTTCACTCTTCAATGTCACAAAACCAGTGGGATGTGGCTGATGTCTGTGTGTGTCTTCTAAGGATCACCTTGTTCACTGCTGACTGCCAATCCCAGCCTTGTCTGGTGAGGTGCTTGCATGTGTGGGAGTTGGGGTGGTCTGCACAAAAGTAAGAAATGAGAGGTAAGCAGGATTGGGCTACTCTTTCCTGGCCCTGGAATAGGCTCCTGGGCTGGGCCCACTTGAACAGCCTAGAGGATCAGATGGAGGATCCTGGTCACCTCATTTTATCCATGCTTAGAAGCCACAGTGCACATTTTTTTAAGAAAGAAAGAGGAGGGCAGGAAGGCAGGAAGAAGAAAGGGAGGGAAGAGGGGACGGAGGGGCAGTGTGGTGAGGGCCATCAATTAACTTCTCTTGTCTGGGTGGTCAAGAGGTTTCCTTATCCAGGCTGGGACTGGTATCATCTGTTGAT
Source organism: Taxidea taxus jeffersonii (assembly GCA_003697995.1). Classification (NCBI taxonomy): domain Eukaryota; kingdom Metazoa; phylum Chordata; class Mammalia; order Carnivora; family Mustelidae; genus Taxidea; species Taxidea taxus. Next base: position 22,701 of record ML104291.1, read on the forward strand.
GGCTGTATAGGGAAGCCATATCTGAATTCAGTGGTGAAGAGTGCTTATAATTGATTAATAATGTCTGCCATGGCTATGGCAGGAACAGTGGTGGCACGTATGTCATATATTTTCAGCTTCACATGAACCACAGAATCTGTTTGGCACCAAGAGAACCATCTAGCTTGAGGCCTTATTTGCAGAATCTCTTGAAAAAAGTTGGATCCTGGCTGCGGAGGCTCCTAGGGTCTCCTGTCTGACCCCGCACATGTACACAGGTGCACAGATGCTGTTGGGAGGCCATTATGAATTCTATTTCATCTAATAGCCTGGTCAGGAAATGGAAAGGTATATTACAGATCATTAAGTGGGTAAAGGAATTTGACAACCTTTGATCCGAGTCAGGAAAATAGATGGCATGAATTAATTCGCCGGCTTGTGGAGAGGAGAAGAGTCATCCTTCAACAGCTGTGACAGGCAGGGAGTTCACCCCTCGGGGGACTGATTCCAGGGAAGGCATACAGCAGTTCTCCTGGGAGAGAAGGCTTGGAAGCATGGGGGCCACGGCCTCCCAGCTGCCCTCCTTCTGCTCCAGTCAGAGGCACAGACATGTCCCTCACTTCACAGAGGTCACTGTCCTGACTCCCAAGAAATGTTCACTGAAGCAGGGTTAGCCCTTGGGGATGATGCAAGTACATGGCACTCCTGTGTGACTGGTGTGTGTGTGTGTGTGTGTGCGTGCGTGCATGCGTGCAGCACCCAGGTCCCACCACAGTCCACCAGGACCCCTGGGACTGAGTTTGGTGGGCACTTGTCACTTGCTGGTGCAGTGCTGACCCTGTAAGGAGGCCAGGGACAGGGACCCAGGGTGGGAACATCATGGTAGGCTCACAGATCCAACGTCTAAGCAGAAACCTTTCCCCTTGGACACCTAGTAGGTATTCAAAAGTTACCTGTTTGATTTTCCTCCCCAACAAGCATCCCTCCTTCCCCTGATCCCAGCTGAGGGCACCTCCTTCCTCTGGTTTCTTAGGCTAAAAGTCCTGCTGTCTCCCTGGGGTCTTCCTTCTCTTATCCTCCCAGTCTTACCTTCTAGCAGATCCCGTGGCCTGCACCTTTCACATAAACCTGGAATCTGGCTTCTGCTTATGTCCCACCCCACCCTGCCCAAGCCCCTATTGTCTCTTACTCAGTTCCTACACTGGCCTATATCTGTTCTTCTGTGCCTACCTGTCCTACACTCAATCTTTTCCCAGAAGCCACAGTGGTCCCTCTGAGGCCTAAGTCAGAACCTTGCCGTGGCCACCCATGCTGCCCCATGACAACATCTTTGACCTTACTCTGCTCTCCTGCAAGCTCCCTGGGCTCTGCTGACCCCTCACTCATCTCTAACCCACCAGGTCACCCCTGGCCTGGGCCTTGGATCTGATCGCTCATCCCTGGCTCACACCTCAGTGATGTCTGGTGAATGCTGCAGACCTTTGGGCAGAATTCATAATGGTTTTGCTGCCACTGTGGTGCAGTCCCAGAGCCAGACCTGACACACAGCGAGTCCCCAGTCCATTCTGCTGAATGACCAGAGAGGCCCGAGCAGGCTGAGTAGACATTGTGACAGCCATGAGCCCACAGACTGCCAGGAGCTGCCCTCTGAACACCTGTGCCCCACTCCTTCCTGGCCTGGAGGAGCTCCTGGTACAGATGAGAAGCCCCCTTGAAGCAAGAGCTCCATGGGAGAGGGAAGTGCTGGGACATGGGCCCCAGGGAAGAAACGCCCCAGTGGAAGCCTGCCCACAGGTTGAGGGAATGTTAACAGAGCAGGATACAGGGAGGGCTTTCTGCACTGACAGGGCAGCCAGTACCAAGGCTGGGAGGCAGTACCAAGGCTGGGCCTGACAGGCCACCGTGTGGGACACAGAGTGGCTGGGCTCAGGGCTGCGTGCCAGGAGAGGGATGCTGGGAGTGGGGGTCTGAGATGTTGGCACAGCATCATGGACCCCCAGCATCTCTTGAAATGCGGTGAAGAATTTTAATGGGGGGGGGTGACAACATAATTTTTGCATTTTATAAGTCAAGCTGGTATGGGACAGATTGGAGGGGAGATGAGATGCAGGGAGAACAGTGAGGAGGCAGTGTCACAAGCCAGGCATAAGTGGGAAACTGAGTCAACAAAAGGAAAGCAGGAGTGGGAGAAGATGTGAGCAGTTTCCTGGAGAGATCCCAGCTTCCCTACTCGCCACCTGTGAACACTCGGGCATGTTCCCTTATTTTCCCATACTCAATTTCCTCACCTGTACATTGGGCTCGCAATGAGAATGTTCCAAGAGGAGACCGAGGTTAGATGAAGCAGATGTGTAGAGCACATGCCCAGAGCCCGTGTTCCCTGCAGTCTGACCCCCCTGCCCCAGTCTATCCTGGTCTCCTGAAAGGAGCCGAATGTGCACAGCGTCTCTGAGCCTCCATCTTCCCTCTGGTTCTCTGCCTGCCTCCTGAGAGTTCAGTGGGAGCAGAGCTTTGATGGGTAATGAGACCTTTCTTGAAGAACACCCTGTGTTCAGCTGAAACTCGTCCTTAGTATGCAAGGACGCTGGATCCATTAGCTTTGAGTGCACCATCATATTGCTGGAGCGATTGTTCCTCAAATAGAATTACTTCCTACAATTATCTTCTAAAAAGACAGGCCCTGGGATATGGGCAAGAGGTGCCAGGAGGCCAGAGCCAAATCAAATCAGTGACCTGGCTCTTCGGAGATGGATCTGGCACTGGGGTCCGTGTGGCCCGTATGTAAGTGTGGACCATTGGGCCCCCAACTGTGCCACCCCTCTCAATCCCCCAGCCCCAAACCAAGGAGATTGGAGCCCCACCCAGCAGAGGTGGGGTGAGCAAGGACACTGCTGAGTAAGGGACAAAATGGAAGGCAGGCATGAGAAACATGAGAAAGAGGGATTCTGTTTAAGACACAGTCTGTTCTGAGTACATCCAAGTCTATGATGGCCTCATGGCCCGATGCCATCTGCCCTCCCTGGCTTCCCTACATCATCCCAAACAGATTCAGCAGCTCAACGTCAATGACATCAATAGTAATCACACCAAACATTGTCCTAAAGACCTAGATGCATCCCTCACTTAATCCTTAGGTCAACCCTATAGGTAGGGAGACAGCTCCAGGGAGGGGCACCAGCTGGACAGGAGGGAAAGCCCCTGAATGGATGTCAGAGTGGAGGGAAGGAGGCAACCTGCAGGGATGCAGGATAAAGGGTTCCAAACAGAAGGCACAGGTGAGCAAAGACCTGAGACAGGACACCTGCGGTGGGCTTGACAAGAGCAGCTGTAGCTGGAGCGTGGGACACAGGAGCTGAGGCAGGAGAGGAGAAGAAGCTGGAGGGTGAGGAAGGGCCAGTCAACGGTGACGTAGGGGAGTGAGGAGGGTGGGTTCGGCCTGGCCGCGATAGCAGCGGCTGGTGGATTAACGCAAGAGCTGTGGGACCCAGCACGCATTTAAAAAGATTCTAATGCTGTGGAAAGGGGCAGGGCAGTCTGGTTGGACTAGTGAGGCAGCTGAGGTGATCAAGGGGAGGAGTCCAGGTGAGAGAGGGGCCCAGATAAGGGAGGGATTCAGGTCTAGGGGAGGTCCAGGTGACGGTGTGCTCTGGTATTCGGGGGTGGGCAACAGGGCAACAGTCCTTAGATTGGAGGTGGGGGGTGGGGTGAGAGAATGGTGGCGAGGGTCTCAAAGGGGCTTTCAATTCAGGGAGACCTGGGATGGATCCTTATCCACTTCCGGCCCCTGGGTACAAGATATTACAGGCATCAAGCGGATGCAGTGTATAAGTTGTTGGCAAACAAGTCTGGAGCTGAGGAGAGGCGGGGCCCAGAAGAGGCGGAGCCAGGGGGGGAGGATCCCAAGAGAGGCGGGGCCAGGGCCAAGAGTCTGAATTGCCAGCCCAGGGTATCGCGAAGGAGGGGAAGGGGGGGCTGAATAAGACCACAGACAGGGACCGTCTTGAGGTACCCTACCTCTGCAAGTGAAGGAGAGGAGGGCAGTGGCGGCCAAGGAGGGGGTGACGGAGGAGCTGTCTCCTGGTGGAAGGTCTGACTGCCCCAAGCTCCAGGTCACCAACTCCATCTGGGCTGGGCCAGGACTGAAGCTTCCTCTACACAGCTACACGCAGCTCTCCCCGTCTCACATGCTGCCTTTCGTTTCCCTGCCTTGAGTCTGGCCCCTAGGGATCCCCTGGACATTTGTCACCATGCCCCCTCTAATCCCCATCAGGGTGGGGCCCTGCACCTGCCTGTCAGACTGAAAATACTGGATGTATCTCATATGTCTCTGTATCCCCATAGCACTTAGCAAATAATAGACGCTCTGAATGCTTGATCCATTAAATTAAATAAACCAGGGCATTTTCTTATCTCATTCCTGTTCAGAAGTGGGCTTGCCTTCACTTGGATCTGGATCCATCAGTCAGCGCACTCTAGTCTGTGGGGCCTGGAGTCACAAGCACGCCAGATTAGGATCACAGTCAATATCTGTTTTATTGTCCTTCCACACCAGGACCGTGGCACATGATCGATTGCCCTCGTGGTTGCTGATAAGGAGCGCTCTTGGCTTGGTCAGACAAGCCCTCAGGCGCCAGGGCTTGAGGACTCTGGCCTCCTTGCCTCTCCACTTTCCCAGGTCCAGAAAGCTCTGCCCTCAGCCAGTCCACACCGCACATTCTGAGATAGCCCTTGGAAAGGAATGGAGGTGAATTTTCTTGAATATCTGCTGTGAGCAACACAGAGTGGGAACACAGTGGCTCCTGGCCTCTGATCAAGGGACTGGTCTGGGAATTAGGTGTTTCTGGGCACAGTGGAGGATGCTAGGATACTTGACATCCACTGGTCACCTTTTATTGGCTTCCTGAGTGAGAGCTACTTGTCCTGACAGGTTGGGCCCCACACCTGAGTTCACCATCCAGAAGCAGCCCACCCCCCTGCTCCTCAGTCATCCTCTCTGCGCATGGGGTCACTACCTCACTTGTCAGGGCTGCCCCTAGGTGAGTGTCACCTGTCCTGGAACTGTCAGAGTAGAGCTCCCTGCCCTAGCAGGGTGGGGAGAAGTGTGGCAGGGCATGAAAATGTGGTACCTCACCCATTTCAGTCTGAGCTGTGACTCAAGACACAGATGACCAGCCCTCAAGTTGGAAGCCATAGAACCAGAGTCCGCAAGTGGCTATACCCTGGTTTATATTCTATTTACCTTTCCCCAACACTGCCCTTTCCTGGTTGGACAGAATGCACACCACTCTCCTGGTGTTCAAGCCCAGACGTCCTGAGGCTTGCGTCCTGCTCTTTCAGAGTCCCCCAGTTTCCCAGTGGCCCTCAGTGGAGACTTAAGAGTCTTTTTGGCAGATGGCCCCCATCACCCTTCCCCTCCAAGGCACCCACCAGCAGAGCTGTAGAATACATTGGACTGCACAAGGGGTTTTCAGTTGATCCTTAGAGGGACCGAGGGAAAGTTGATCCTTAGAGGGACCCACTCACATATTAAGACTCAGAACCTCCTGGTCCCTTTCCATGATACCTCTTTTCCCTTGCTTCACAAGGAGCTTACCTCTTCCAGGTGGACCTGCCCCTATGGTTAGACACTGAATGAACATCTTCCCTTGGACCAGTCTGCTCTGTCCAGCCAGATCTTTCCACCTACCTCCCTGCCTGCTCCAGCCACGATTCAGCACACCGAGGCCAGGTACCAGGGCTGGCATCCCTTTACCTGGCGGTTGCCATCCCTGAGTTGAGGTGGGTGCAGCACAGAGTGTGTTTACCTAAACCTGCCATTGTCCCGCTACATGTCTGCACAGCTCAGAGGCAGGGAGGCTCTCCTGCTGTTGCTCTCACCCTCTGCTCCAGGCTGGACATCCAGCCCAGAAGACACTGGCCAGCAACAGCATTAGTCTTGGCACCCAGAAATTCTAATGGGTCCCCCAGCGAGGGTATGGACTCTCCAAGCCAAAGGTAAAAGGCAGCAAAAACGCAAGACTGAATTTCTGAGTTGCAAGACCCCCCTGTGCCTACCGAGAGGTCTGGCCTTTTCACCTCTCAGCTCTGTCCCCCTGCAGAAGCCCCTCTTTCACCTCTCTGTCCTGCTGCCATACCCGCTGCTTCTCACTGGAACAATCCCATCCATTAGTTGTCATAGCAACCAGGACAGGGCAAAGTCATTTTCTAGAGGGGGCCCAGCGCAAATTATGGCTTTACACCAACTCATTGCCAATCTTTTTAATTAAAACATTTTGCTTTCAAACCTCCTAATGGCAGAGATCAGTAAACAAGGGAGGTTGAATTACTGATATTGAAGCTCCCACATCTTTTAAATGGGCTTAATCACTGGTGGGACCACAGGCAAGCAAGAACAAGCAGGTATGCCTAACCTGTGAAGGCCAGCCTCTGCCAAGGTAACCAAATGAAACCCAGAGCATTGAAAGGATAAATAGGTAAAAAATAAATTTTTAAACTCTTGAAGGACACAAAGGGCCATTAAAGTTATGGTTACAATTCAGTTTCTAGGAACTATGATGTCAACGTTGCTGGGTGCTCTTTTTCTATTTAATTAAATTGCCTGGTCTGACACCTGGAGGCAGAGCCTTGTGTCCTTGTGTCCATGGTGTGTGGCGGACTGATAAGGGGGCCACAGAGCCCACTGGCCACTTGTTCCAAAGGCTCCTCCCTCCCCTCCTCTCCAGTTAATGTCCTTCTAATGAAAGCATCCAGGGAGCACTTCTCCTCCCAGCAGGCCCCTTCAGGGTGGCTAGAAGCTACTCAGCAGGAAATGCCCTCCTCTGAGCCTCTAAATCCAGTGAAAGGAAAACAAAGGCCCAGAGGGAAGGGCCTCACCCAGTCAGTCATGTTCACACAAAGGGCCTAGAACCCAGCCCATTCAGCAAGGCTCCTTTGGTGTGTATGAATCGTGCTAATGAAAGTCACCTCCTTCATATTTTCTGGAGTCTATAATACCCAAAGTAGGAACCTTTAGCTTTTTGAAACTGAAATTTCCTATCAATTAAAACTGTTTCATGTGTGTGAGGGTGTGTGTATGTGGGTATCAGGATACCTTTAGTCATGTCTATGAGTGCATGTTGTGTACATGTGTATATGCTATAAGAATATATGTGTGAGTGTGGGAAAGGTGTGTGTGTGTGTGTGAGGTGTGGGTGTACAAGTGTAGCATAAACACAAGCACGGATACGTCTAGGTTCTTTGTTCCTAAGGATGGGGGACCAGTCAAATTCTCTATAACAAAGAAGAACTTGGTTCCTCATGAATGAAACAGACATCACAGATGCATCTAAAACCAGATCACAGAGAAAGGTAAAGCGATAAAGGTATACCCAGAAAATCCTGTCCAATGTGTGAAAAGAGCTGGCATGGGAATAGTAATAGCAGACACACCAAGGTGAGGCAGAAGGCATTAATGAGTGTAAAGGACACTACAGTTATGTCTATCAATAAGATTGACATGTGCGTACTTGATAATACAATTCTGCAAATTCAGTAGAATTTGTATAAAATTGAGAAATTCTCCAGCTCAGTGGAAGCCTTAAAACATTTTAAATATTGGGGTGCCTGCATGGCTCAGTCTATTGGGCATCCGGCTCTTGATTTCAGCTCAGGTAATGATCTCAGGGTGGTGAGATCTAGCCCTGCATTGAGCTCTGCACTCCGTGGGGAGTCTGCTTGAGAGTCTCTCTCTCTCTCTCTCT
>ML104292.1:1217-22647 GCA_003697995.1 Taxidea taxus jeffersonii
TCTTCTTCTCCTCCTTCTCCTTCTTCTCCTTCTCCTCCTTCTCCTTCCCTTCCTTCTCCTTCTCCTCCTTCTCCATCTTCTTCCCTTCCTTCTCCTTCTCCTCCCCCTCCTTCTCTTCCCCCTTCTTATTCTTCCTCTCCTCCTCCTCTTCTTCTGTTTCTTCTTCTGTCCCTCCTCCTCCTTCTGTTTCTTCTAATTCTAATTCTAAAATTTCTCCTCCTTCCACCAATTTCTATCTTCTTTCCTTCCACAACTTAAAGGAAGAGAGCCATAGACCAGTTGGTATTATCCTGCACATTCATTGGTTTCTGCCTCTTACTTTTTTTTTTTTTTTTTCTCTCTGTTGTACAGAGTGGCTGATTTGTATGGATTGATCTCCAGGCTCATTGTCTCTTCCCTCTGTTTCTCCCATCATGCCAATGAGCTTCTCCAGCTGCATGAGTTGAAGGTTTACTGTAGAGCTCCCTTCTGAAATTTGCTATTGGTTCTGTTTTGTTGGGTTTATTTCTTAGCTATGACTTCCATCTTTCCTTTTATTTCCAGAATATTCACCTTTATTCCTTGGGATGGGGTTTTACTACTTGCTTTAAAAGCTTGGTCTTGGGGCAGCTGGGTGGCTCAGTGGTTAAGCCACTGCCATCGGCTCAGGTCATGATCTCAAGGTCCTGGGATTGAGTCCTATATTGGGTTCCCAGCTTGGCGGGAAGTCTGCTTCTCCCTCTGACCGCCTTCCTTGTTCTAACTCTCTGTCTCTCAAATAAATAATAAAGCATTAAAAAAAAAAGTAAGATTTGTCATGATTTTCAACTTCTGGATCCTCTTGGAGTTGACGTGTGTTGACTGTCTTATCTCTAGAGAGTTTTTGAGATTATCCATATCCTCTCATACGTGAAGTACTTTTGGATTAAACCTTGGGACATTTTAACACAAGATCCCATTAAAACATCCTGCGGGGTGGGGGTGGCGCCTGGGTGGCTCAGTGGGTTGAAGCCTCTGCCTTCGGCTCAGGTCATGATCTCAGGGTCCTGGGATCGTGCCCCACATTGGGCTCTCTGCTCAGCGGGGAGCCTGCTTCCTCCTCTCTCTCTGCCTGCCTCTCTGCCTCCTTGTGATCTCTGTCTGTCAAATAAATAAATAAAAATCTTTAAAAAAACATCCTGGGGTTTTTTGGGGGGGGGTTTCAATTTTTTCATATTTATTCCTTAGCTTTGCGAGGTGCTCCACATGGTTCATTTCAAATCATGCATTCTAACCTGCCTTTCTGGGCTATGGTTCCAGTTTAAGTTTGCTATGTTTGTCCCACACAGTTACCTCCAAACAGCCAGTCTGCTCTCTGGATGGAGCTTATACCCACTCTTCCCACAGCCTCTGTTATGTCCATGTCCACCAATTCCATGTGGGCAGAGCTCGGTTCTGGCCATGGTGTCAACACACAGGGTTCAAGGCTCTCTTACCCAAGGTTCTTCTACTTGACTTAACCTACTGACTACAGCTCCCGGGAGTCCCTTTTCCTGGCCCCATGGCTGGCCCTGAGCTCTGCTGCGTACTTTGCATGACTAGATATTTCATGGACAGACTGCCAAAGGAGAAGAGCTAGGGAATGCAGCTGCGGTTCTAGCCATCATGGCTGTTGCCAAAGCTGTATTACTAGATCTCTCTGAAAGGAAGCCGGGAGAGAGCTGTAAGCTGCACTCTGCAGGGTCCTCTCCTCCTGATCCTTTGATGCAATAGAGACATGTTCTCACTGCCTTTTCTGTGCAGATATGCTGCCTCGTTTTCCAGTCCCCCTGGATGCCAGCCAGGAGCAAAGGTGGGAAAACCAACAGTGGCCCACTGGTGTATGCCTTCTCTTTGGGTCTTGACTTGACTGTCCAGTGTGTACATTATGCCTCACTTTTAGGAGTTATCTTCAAGTCATTGCTTTATGTATTCTGTGCGAGACTCAGTTGTAATCAGAGGCAGCATCAGGGGACGGTGTGTTTACGCCATTTTGATTGGTCCTGATTTTCTGCCTGGTGATCATAGACCACATTCACTTTTTCCAGAGCGGACTCCAAAGTCGCTTGGAAAGGCTGCACCCATCAGATATGGTGTCGTGCCTTCACTGACAAAGATCACCTTATTCAAACTCTGTGTGGAGGTACCTCTTGGTTGGTGATACCCTAAATCCTAATGAGGAATGAACATGCATTAAATATTCCCTTCACAGGTAGCAAGAGGGAGGACTTGGTGTGATGATCAGATTTGTGAAGGGAGGGGTGAGGTCCCCCCCACCATGCAATAGACCAAAGGGCTTTGATCGAGTACAAGCGAGCGTCTTCCTCCAACACATGCCCACGCCTTGGACATGAGAGCCTGCAGCCACAGCCTCCCACGAGTTTGCCTTTGAACATATCCAAGAGGCATATATATTTAAACATCCCGATCTGTCTCTTTCAATTTCATGCTGGCCCCTGACGTTTGGGAGGGGGAAAAAAAAAAAAAAAAAAGGAAAGGAAAGAAAAAAAAAAGAGACTTTTGCAAAGACCTTTTTTATAGCTATTATTCAAAGGACCCAATGAAGACAAACCCTCAGCCACCAGCAGGAGGGGAGACATCTGTGCCCCCATCCTGCCATGCTGGCTGGCTTTTTTTAATGCCACGTGCAGGTACGGCAGATTCTGGAAGCCCCACCAGGCACACACCTGCAGACACCAACAAGCTAAGTCCTCCTGTAACTTCAGAAGATCTTTTGTTACGAAACGAGCATTCCATTCGGCTCCCCAGGCCTCCGCTGGAGTGGAAAATGGCTCTCGGAGGCTGCTCTTCTCTCCCACCTGGAGTTATTTTTAGGGCTTGTTAATATTTAAGGGCCTCTTAACGAATTTCAGTGTTTTCCTGCTCAAACCTGTTCTGTGCTTGCCTTGCCAAACGAGCGTCAGAAGCCAAGTGCTGTAAATCGTTCCCCAGTTCTCCTCTGACACGTTTGCCAAGGGCATTGTCTGCTCTCCCCGAATCTGTCCCGCATCCCTGGGTCATGAGGGGTAACCGAGAAATAGTGGAGAGTGTCAGCCCAAGCTGTGTCAGCCTTACCCAAGGCCCCCGATGGCCCAGAGCTCGGCCGCAATGCCAGAAGCTCAGCTGTTACTGCTTTCTTAATACCCCATTTGTCTTTTAATTTGGTCTGCAGACAGCCCAGGGGTGAGAGCGCCCACCGCGGGAGCGTGCAGTCGGGGGAGACGGGCTGCTCCAGAGCCAACGGGGCTCAGTCAATTATAAACCTAAATATTTGTCTTTGCTTAAGCCAGTTTGTAGTTCCCAGGAATAGACACATCCTTTCCCACAGTCCTGCTGCCTTTCCTGAGGCAGAATCTCCAGTGGTTTAAAGAATTTCCATCGCTTGGGTTGGTAAAAGCTTGGACTTCACAGCTCGTTAAATGTTGGTGATGTTGTCAAGATTGGCATGCAATGCAAGCAAGAGATAAACTAATTAGGACTCAACAGAACCAAAAAAAAAAAAAAAAAAAATTTGTTGTCTTTCAAAAAAAAAAAAAAAAAAAAAAAAAAAGTTTTGGACTTTGTCCTTAAAAAAAAAAAAAGACTTTGATTTGTAATGAATTCCTGTGTTGATTAAAAACAGGAACAAAACTAGCAGATTCTGGAGCTTTTCCCAATCAGTGGTAGTAGCTTTTTAAAGATGGGGTGGTCTTCTTGTACGAGGTAGGAGGGCTGCAATAAAAATACTACAGTTCCTTCAGGACACACTTTATTGCGCTCGACTCCGCGGCAATGAAATTAGACAGGGTGTAAATTTATGATGGGCCAACGCCTCTGGGATTGCACACCAGACTTTTCCAAACACAGGATGCACGGCTGAACCCCTACCTGGGAACCCCAGCATCAACCTACCGCCACGCCAAGGTCAGTGGATGTGTCCTTGCAACCAGCGCACTGGGGAAAAAACATTCTGAGTTAATTTCATGTAAGAAAATGAACACAGTGTTCAGAATGTCCATATCAATATGCATCCCAAATACTGAGCGCTTTCTCTAAAATGATGACTCAGCACCCTTTTAACCATCCTATTTTGATGTATCCTGCACAGCTCAAACGTGCAGCTGACTGCTGGGTGGGGGGGTCATGCTGAGTCCAAAATTCACACCCCATTCCTTCAGCCACCGTGAGATGCTCACTTCCTATATCCATATATGATGCAAAGAAGTGATTTCAGTGGAATATTCTCACTGACCAAGCATTTGCAAACACTTTTGATTTTTTTTTCCTTTTCTGCAACAGTGCTCAAATTTCTGTATGCAGATTTCTGTAGATGGTATGCAGTCCCCAAACCATATGACCTATATATTTCTTGAGTGATATGAAAGGATAATCAAGGACAATTTTTACAACCCTGATTCCAACCGTATGCATTCATTTTGGATATGGCTAATATTTTACCCTGGATCAAAAAATTAATATTTAATTCTTCGTTGCCTTTGTGAACCCAAAATGATAAAATTCAGTAGCCTTCGGTCAACAATAAATGATAAGAATGTGAAGGTATTTCACAAAGAGTCGGTACTCAACACATGCTAATTTAATGGAAATTTGATTTTTATATGCATGCTGTAAACCGTTTAAAGAGTACATGGAAATTCACTTTGTCATCCTAAATCATTTGTCACTGATTTTCTTTTACCTTAAATCTTCTGGGTTTTTTTGTTTATTTTGTTTTTGTTTTTGTTTTTGTTTTTTAGATTCACAATAAGATTTATGTTGGAATTTAATTATGGCTGCTAAAAACTTAATCATTAATAGTGTTAAATGAACCTCAGGGCACTTTTTCCTCTTAATGAACACTGACAACTCTCTAGAACATAATGATGTTAGAAAAATATCTCTGTCACATTAATAATTCCACCAACCACAGAGCCATCTGGACTCTACTCCAGAAACCTTTCCTCACAAAAATTTCTTTAATAGCCCCAACCTGGGAAATGTCACGGATTTTTCCCTGATAGGGCGGAACATATGTCCTATTTCTTTCCTCCTGAGTCCCTTGACAGTCCCATAAATCTAAAGTTACAGAAGTCACAATTGCACAGAACCCGTGACAAATATACTTTCCTTTCTAAAAGTTACGGATATTTATTTTTCTTACTTTATCATCCCCCTAGTGCTTGAGTCGGGGAATCCGATTTGTACATCCATGCTGGGAATTCGGACGCTTTTTCTAGATTTCAGAGAACTCCCGAGTTAGCTGTAGTCTGAATTCACATCCATCCAGACTTTTCCTCCTCAGCCTTCCTGCAGAGGAATCTCAACCCTCCTGCAGAGGAGGCTTACGTGAGGGGATTTTGATTTTGCAAAAAAGTGAAACGTCTGGTCTACTCCTGGTGATTTGGGGCTTCATGTGTCTTAGTTGGGGCTTTCTGAGGGGTTTAACATGGGAGGCCTTCACATCTTTCCTCCTCAGTTAATAATCAGAATATATGGCAAAGTCCGAGAACTTTGCTGAATCAGTGAGAAGTTGTTACCTCGTTCCCTGTTGACTGCATTCAGTACAAAGAGAGATTCGGAAGACGGTGCTCTAAATCACTCCCTAATCCAAATACACCTGAGGGTTTGGGGCAGTCTTGCGTCCATCAGTAAGACAAAGTGTATCTTGATTTCCCTTCTACAGGAATGGACTGCTGGGCACACAGGCATCACTTTGATGTCCACCAAGAACTCATGATTTTGGCAAAGTTTTCTTCCATTCTACCCCTAAGCAAACCAAATCCCCCAGACATTAAGCGACTTCAGAAAGTGATACAAAACATGACCGGTGGAACTGATATGGGACGGGGACCCTCTTGTTCTCAACTAGAACCTCATTTCCACCAGCCCTTATTGACTTATATGCTGAATTCTATAGACTATCACTCATAGGGCATCTCAAAACAAATGGCGCCATTAACTTCTGCATAACAAAAGTTGGGTTTCCGGTTGGGGTTTTTAGGGCACAGCTAATGGGGCACACAGGCGAGTCTCCTGATTTGCAACTGGATAGTGGCTGAGAATTCAGGTGGAAGTTCTGGGAAATTAGTACAAACATAACAGAGAAGGTAGATCCATTAAGAGAAAGAGCACGTTTTCAACGATGAAGGGTTTCCTATTGACTGTACACAGTATGTGTAGAATTATGAATAGTACTGCTTGTGCTAACATCAGTGACTAACCTACCTACTATCGCAATGGGAGTTGTCTTCATTGAGAATCCGTGACTGATGCCCCAGCTGCCGGAGACCCCCCCACGTCATCCATCCTTTCATGCCATTGTCCCTTGAGGTCTTAAAGTCAACAGATGAAATTTCCTCAGACACCACCAATTCTTTGAAAGTTGTCAGGGATTCTCTGGCCCCATTTGTTAGGGTTTTTTTCTTGCATGTTGCTCCCATTTTACAAATAGCACAGAGTTCTTAGTGTCTACTCTCCTCTCACCATTTGCCCCAATGGTTCCTTTTACAACAGCTCATATGTCTTTGTTTTCCAAAAATATATTGTTGGCCCAAGGCTGTCGGGTGGATGTTGGGAAAAGCATGACTCTCGAACACATCTCTCTACAACAGGGGCACTAACATTTTTTATTTGACATCCGTAAGAGTGAAGTGATATTCTGCACTTCAGTTAAATTCCCCTTGTGCTGTTTGCCAGACCAAGGCTGGGGTGAAAACCTAAACATTTCAACAGAAAATCAATCACCCTGTTCTTAGAAAAAGCGCTCCCCTCCTGGAGAAAACATGCACTCTGGGATCAATTAGGGTATCAGAGGGCATTCATCCTTTTGTGTCTGCTCGTGGTCTTCCCTCTTTTATTCCTCACCAACCCTACTTGAGACACCTTTTTTGTTCCATTTTATGGATGGAAACCATGAATCTATTAAATAATAAAATGACCTGTCCAAGGTCACCCAAGCAGCTGTAGAACTAGGATATGAAATCTACATGTCCCTGACTCAACCTTCTTTCTCTTTCCCCTGAACTTGCTCAATCTTTAAGCAAAAGGAGACCACTAGTGGTTGCTAGACCATCTATAGAGTTTTGGGTTTCCATCAGTGATTTGCATTCAAGTTTGCTCAGCACCAAAGGCTCTGTTCTTTGTATTAAGCTACATCAGTTTACCTTTGTTAGAATAAGTAGAGTGCCAAAGTATGGCAGACACCCACATACACAGAAACAGTGGTGGCAATATTGACCTAACACAGGAGACCATGCTGGAAAGGGGAACTTCACTTTTATACTTGCATCTGTAAATTGAGAGTGTGCCTTGTGTGCTGGTCTTCTCTTGGATGAGCTGTGTGTGTCCTACCATGATGTCAGTGAACATCTGGGACGATGACCATCCCTCAGGCACCATGATGTCTTCAAAGTTGATACGTCCAACAGATCTCTTGTCTTCACCCATGGTTATAAATTCAACAGTCCTTCCGTGTTTCTCATACCCTTTCCACAGCCATTTTCCCTTAGAGCTTTAATTCATAGGCTCCTGCCTGACACCCCTGCCTCTCTGCTCATCTTCGGTTTTTTTTATCCCCTCTTCATCATGCAACCATAATGAACCTTCCAAAGTCAAAGCCTCTTCCTATCGTTTTCTCAGTAAAACTCATTAGTAGTATCCCATGACCTGCAGGATAAAATCCAAAACTTCTTAGCTCAATTTGCAAGATGTGGAGAGCTGCTAACTTATCCCACAGTTCTGATCACAGCTGAGGAGTGTGGAAAAAATAGATCATGTCCTCGGGGTGAAATAAGGATAGAGGCCGTGACCTGATCAGAGTAGAGGAAGACACTGATGAAGGACATCTGTGGGGACAGGAGTTCCCAGTTTGTAATGAAAAGGGAAAGCCTGCCCATGAAAGCTGTCGAGAGTTCCTCTTCTCCCTCTGGGTGGCTTGTGAGTGTTTGGCTTGTCCCTCGAATATGTGGAGATGTGAAGGCAAATCAACACACCGCTAAGCATTTTGCTCAGAGATGGAGACATTCTGTAGACACAAGCTCTTCAAGTAGCACGCAGAGGGCCTGACCCACCTGTAAACCATTCTGTATCGACCCTCAGTGAGGGTGGAAAATAGCCAAAAATGCAGAACTGAGAACCAGGACGAGGGACTCATCTGTTCCACTGGGCAATGCCGGGCATCAGTGCTGCTAGGTGAAATTTTTCAGTTAATTACACTCCACCGTCAAGGGAGCTTTGGAGACACGTAAAAAGTATCCGGTCTGTTTCCGAGTAATAGATATTCCCAGATGTGCATCGTGTGAAAGAAATGCGAGTATCACATATTCATCAGTTAAGACGCAGGACCCGATGTGGAGCCCCAGTATTCAGACAGAGGTTTTCAGAGAGATTTCTTATGCTCTTGTCCATAGCACGATTCCATTCAGACAAACAAACCTTATTTGCAACCCCGTAAAGAACGCAAATCAACCTTCTTAAACGAAAATCTAACTTTCTGAAATAAAAATCTACCTTGGTTTCACCACATAATTGATGATAGAATTGCGTCTTTACGAAAATCGTCCAGCTAATCAATGCAATGGAATGAGGCAGATAGACACTCATTATTTCATAACCTCTAATTAATGACTGCTGATGACATGTAATATCAAAAAAGAAAGAAATATGTGTTATCGTACCTCCCTATGGAAATACTCTTGCTGAAGCAATCAAACTCTAATTTGATCCATGCTCTGGATCAATTACTGATAGACAAGGAAACAGAAGACCATGGGATACGATAAGGGCTCATGAATATATAGTCAGACTGTGGGAAACTCTATGGAGAAAAAGAGTTTGCTTTTTCAACAAATTGTTAAGGCAGAAAGACAGAGAGACGGGGAAGTCTGTATTTATAAGAGAAAAGAGAGATACTAACTGATTGCAATGCAATGGAAATATTTAGATCTTATCTCAAACCAGCAAACTATTAGTAATAGTCAGAATAATGACATATGACACAATCTAGGGAATTAAACACTGAACATTCTCGGTCTTAAGTATGATGTGTAGTATTTTAAGGATGTAAAGGACTTGCAGATTTATTCTTAAATGGGTCCTGTGTACCGCAAAGAATTCCAGAATATTTACATATGAGTAATGAATGCTATTGTTTATTTCACCCAGTATTGGCTTTAAAATAATCTGGATGAAGATGAGCAAATAAAGGAAATGAAATAATCTGGATGGAGATAGAAGAAATAGGGAGTGAGAATGAATAATGATGAACAACGTTTAGCCATGAGTTGAAAACTACTGAAGCTTGGTGATTAGTAGATAGGCATTCACTCCACAAAGCTTTCTACTTTTCACTCGTTTTCTATAAAAAAAGTTATATATATACACACATCTACAGATATATATGTTATGTATATAGTATATATAACGTATATAAACTTATGTATATGTTATCTATAAATATATACATAGATAAAGTTAGTATATAATATCATATGAAAGTTATGACTCAAAGTATACAATTCAGATATATATGACACGTATTGCATCTTGGTACTCTAACCAAGCACCTTGCATATAAGATATGTATGATTTTGACACTGCAATGAATACAATATATGTTATAGATATTTATTATTACTGTATCATCTGAAAGATATGACTGAACTGTATACCATTTGAAGCAAAATGCTTCCCTCCACAAGGAAAGGTTATTTTGTAGAAGCCTTGAAACCTTATGCTTCAGTGGGATAAAGTTTAAACCTTGTGCTCAATCGCCTTATACCAAGAAAAAGAATGGACAAGTGTAGCGAGAGAGGAGTGAACTAACTTTGAAACTATACCCTGCTCCTTAAAGGTTTATTCTGGAAAAGAGAACTCTAAGAGAAAGGAGAAAAGCAGGTGTCGGTCAGCTCTTTTATAGGGAAACAGCCACAGGATGGTAGAATTCCCAGCACATAATGTGGGTCATGCGCCTGGATGAGCCAATCCTGCCCTCACCGTGACCTCAGACTTACATCCCAAAGAATTGTGAGAGGGTGAATTTGGGTCAGTTGCTTTGTGGTGCTTTGTTGAACAGCTCTAGCAAAGGATTACAAACCGGACGCCATGACTGGTGAGTAGGACCGCTCAGGTTGGGTTTAGGATGGCTGTGACTTGGGTTGAACACCGATCCTGCAAAGAAGCCATATGGATGAGCCCCTGAGAGACCCAAGAGCATGGTGACACCTGCCCGAGGACCTCCTTGTTCCTCACAGATGCCCACCTAATTTTCAGGGCTCCTGCATCCCCCACAAAGCCAGGGATGCAGAGGCTGGGGGAATCCAAAGGAGGTGTGGCTGCTGGTTTACCAGAGTGGGGCTGGCCATGGAAACATGGCGGCCCCCAACAGTTCAGCCCATGATGCCATGAGGAGTCCTTGCCATACCATTTACATGCTGTCCTGTGTCAGTCCATGCTGTGGCCAACCCACGGCAAAGACCCTATTCCAAATAAGGTCACACTCACAGGTACACACAGCCCAGCTGTGGCCAACTCAAGACTGCAGGGTTCAAGGTGAAGGCAGAACCCAAGTCTCCAAGGCATGAGACATAGACAGCAAGAACAAAACCCATGGACAAGGAAGGAGAGGAGGTCTGAAGGAATGTGGAATGGGATAAAGACAGTCTCCGGGCTCAGGCGAGGTCTATGTCAGGAGAACCCGTTTCTGCAGAGTAAGCTGCAATTTAAGTCATCGGAAGGTGGAATGAGTCCAACCCTATAGGAAAAATGGCCAACAAAGGAGCATAGCTCAGTACTGCACTGGGTTTGAGCTGGAGAATGACGGCTGTCATTGCACTCAATTAAAATACAGCCCAGGGGCGCCTGGGTGGCTCAGTCGGTGAAACGTCTACCCTTGGCTCACGTCAGGACCCTGGGGTCCTGGGATCGAGCCCCACGTTGAGCTCCTTGCTCAGTGGAGAGTCTGCTTCTCCCTCTGCTCTCTGTCTCTCTGACAAATAAATAAATAAATAAAATCTTTTTAAAAAATGCAGTGCATACACTGGCGTCACTTTATCATTTTCTCTGATGATGAAAAACGCCCTTTGTGTGCTGTTTTTTCCTTAATATTCGGCCGTCTTATAACATATTCTTTGAGGCTTCTGTTTCTGTTTTTGTTTTTTTTGTGGGATTTTTTAGGGGGAGTAGAATTCAGAATTTGGAAAGAGAAACAGCGAAACCCACTTCACCACAAATCATTTGGAACTGTGTTTGATAATTTAAATGATCAAGGTTGTGTTTGATAATTTAAATAACCTTATAAATTTAACATTTATATCGTTAAAAGTTAATCAAGGTTATTACCATTACAGTATTCTTCCTAGGACATACAGGTTTTTCCTTTCGCTCTTGATTTCAATACTCTGTATTAACCCCTAAAATTCATAGAAGTGAAATAATCCACAAGTGATACTGTTTCCTATTCTACTTTTTCAGTAGTTACTTTTACTTAATAATGTCACCAAGAAATGTGCTCACTGATCATTTCAAAGACCCAATACAGGGAGCCTCGTGCGGGGACTCGATCCCAGGACGACGGGATCGTGACCTGAGCTGGGGGCAGACGCTTCACTGACTGAACCATCTGGGTGCCCCAAACCTGTGTTTGAGCAGAGTTGCCCCACAGTGTGACATGACCAGGAACTCCCTGCTCTTCACCATGTCTGTTTAGTCTAGAAGACCTAGAGCTCATCGATTTAAACAGCTCGCCATTTCTGCACGTCCTCAGCCGTGGGCTGCCCTCATCCCCCTCTGCTAGGTGCCAGGCTGGGGTGCGACACTCAGCTGCCCCACGTTTCTGGACTGCAAGAGTCTGCAGACTCGCCTCATTGAAAACTGTGATTTGCCGAGGCGGGACATCTGGTCGCCTAGGGTCTCCATGGACTAACAGCTGCCATTTCCTGAGAAGGCTGGAAACTCCACATGGAAACACAAGGACACAGTTTCCACAGCCCCCATTTCCCTCTACGTTGTTCATAGCCCCACCACCCATGTATGGCAAGAACACAGATGCTCACAGCTGTGTGTGAGATGCGAACAGTGCACAGAAGTCTCTGTGTGGCCCCAGCCCTTGGTAAATCAGCCTCCCGATGAACCTCGCTCTAGGAGAGTAGGAGAAGAAACATCTCTTGCCAAGATCCTGTGCATCCACACACGTACAAATGACCAGTTTGCGGAGGCTGGGGACCAAACGTCTTACGTCTTAGTTGATGACAACGTGCCAACCATAGTGGATGGAAGAGGGTCCCCTAAAAGTCATTCCCACCCAGAACCTACCAGCTGAGAAATAACAAATATGGACAGAAGCCGCAAGAACCTAGTCAAGAGACGTGAGACAGATTCTCCCCTACAACCAACCCTGGTGACACCTTGATTTTGGTCTTCTGGTCTCCAGAATCAATCTCCATTGTGTAAAGTACCCCAGTTCATGAAACTTCCTTACAGCAGCCCTAGAAAACTAATACCCCAACCACATCAAAACATCCTCGATGTGTACCAAGTTGTATTTTATAAAGTCACTTACTTTTCTCCCCACCACTCCACTAAGGAAATCAGGATCATCATGCCAGTTTCCTTCCTTAGGGCCCTGTTTCCACCTGCCCACTCTTCCAGTAAACTTTCCTGAAATGTTACTTTCTGACCCTTTTAAGTTACTGAATTTCTAATGGCCCTTACCCATTCTTCACTGAAGAAAGTCACTATGCCATGACTTGCATTAAAAGCCGACTTACACACACTCTCCTCTCCATCTCTGGGCTTCGGAAACATTGAATTTGTGTCTTTCATTGCTTGCATTTCCTGTGGCAAAATAGAATATTTTAAAAGCTGAAAACCTGAGTCAAGCAAATCAAGAAGGGACACATGTAAATGAGTTGATGGATTCGTAAATTAAAGGAAGGACATTCTGAATGGTAGAGTCAGCTCCAAGAGCATTTATAGGACTCCAGTAATTATGGGGGCTAGAAAATCTTCATCAGGAAAAAAAAATTTTAAATAAAAAAGAAGAATGTTGGAAAAAAAATCATGGATTAGATACAAAAACCATTAATGTTGAGTTTTACTTTCCTATAAGACAAGTTAACATATAACATCTCACGATCTGGGATGTAATTAAATGATAGGAGAGTGCAAAGGAGGGACGTTCTAGCAGATATTTTGTTGTTGTTGTTGTTGTTTGGCTTTAGTAATTCTCCAGTGGGCTTGTTGGTTGCCCTAATGGACATAAAGTCTTAACCAAGGTTAACCTTTCCAGGGTCTATTGTGACAATATTTAATCTAGGGCATCAACTGGACTGGGCGGTAGGGTGCCCTGGTATTTGGTCAGACGCAGTTCCCGGTGGTCAGTGAGGATGTGTCTGCATGAGATTAGCATTGGAATTCATAGAATTTGCAGAGCACGTTGCCCTCCTGTTCTGGGTGGGCCACACCTAATCAGGTGGCAAGCTGGAAAAAAACAACACAACACAAAACAAACAAACAAAAAAAAGTACCAAACCGAAAAACAAGAAACGACAAAGTAGCAGGAAATTTTTCCTACCTGACTATGAAGCTGGGACACCTGGGTGTTCCTGTTCTCAGACGCCAGTTGATATATCAACCCTTGTTGGGTCTCGAGCTCGCTGGCTTTTGGTCTACAATGTCTCCTGCTTTCCTGGACCTCCAGCTTGCTAACGATATGTCAACACATGAGGGTTTTTCAGCCTCTACCAGAGTCGTTCCTTAGGAACAACCTGCCCCTTTTTATACCAGTATCTGTATCTGCAGCGCTACTCGGGTCTCTACCTACTTTTCCTGTTCTGTCTCTTCCTCAGGAGAACCTGACTAACACGCCTCTGGGCCACGTTTGTGCTCACCTCTTCAATCCATGAAATATGCTTTCCTGAAAACGTGGATCCCTGCATAGCTTGGTTGGGTCCCTTGAGGCTCATTCTTTCCCAGTAGAAATTGTGCCAAACAAGATCGTATTTCTTATGTATTTCTTTTTTTTTTTTTAATATTTTATTTATTTATTTGTCAGAGAGAAGGAGAGAGAGAGAGCACGCACAAGCAGGCAGAAAGGCAGGCAGAGGCGGAGAGAGAAGCAGGCTCCCTGCCGAGCAAGGAGCCCATATGGGACTCGATCCCAGGACCCTGGGATCATGACCCGAGCCGAAGGCAGAGGCTCAACCCACTGAGCCACCCAGGCGTCCCTTCTTACGTATTTCTTGTTAAAACTCTGCAGGAGGGGGCTGGTGGCGGTATGCACTTTCCTCTAGAGATGCACGTTGCACAAAATGGACCCTGTGAGCCAAAGACAGCTGGTGGTTGAGTTTCAGAGAGGTGGGCAGGGATTATGAAATCAACTTGCAAACACAGAGGACCCGTCGAGGGGAGCAGAACCTCGGTGCAGAAGCCTGTGCTTGCTCAGCAAACACACCCCAGCTCAGAAATTCATGTCCTCTGGGCAGCAGCAGTATTAACATAAGGCCTGAATCTCTTCTTTTTTTGTTACTAGATGCACACTCAGATATCGATGTCACCTTGACAGAGTTGCAAGACCTCTTCTCTGATTTATGCACGAAAGAAGGCTACCTCTCTAAAGTGGAAAACACCGAGATAGTCAAGAAATCCCTAGCAGGCATCTTTGCATGATACTTACTTTGCCTGCGGTCTTGGTAAAATCTTGGGCGTGTCAGGAGCCCTCCTGTGCGTCCCTAAGAGGGTGAGTCCCGAGGAGAAGGGGTGGGTGACAGGGATGCTCTCACAGAAGGCTCTGTCCTTCTGTCTTGTCTCTGCCAGGGACTCCCGGGACTCTCTGTGCTCCCTCTCCAGTGGGTCCGTTGTCCATCTCTCATGTGTCCAGTGGGACACATGGAGTGACTTCATCACCTCCAGACGTCGCTCTGAATTCTCCCAGAGACGGCTCCACGATATCCCTCCTTGTAAGGCAATGAAACACTCTTCTCCTGAACTAAAGAAAGACTTCCCGGGACTCCTTCCCGGTGTAGCATCGAGGACCTGCTGTCCAGCCTCCTGACGGACTCATCTGGTACAATCTGGGTGATGTCAGAGGGCTGAGTGCGAGCTTTCACGGAGGGCCTTGTGCTGGGAGAATACAAGCACCAACCAGTGCATTAAAGAGGAATGAGGCGGGGAGTCTCCGTGCACAGAGCTCACAACTCCTGATCTCATGCTCCTGACTTCAATCAAGCCCCACGCTGGGCATACAGCTGACCCAAAAGTCATAAAAAAATTAAGAGATGTAAAGGGATAGAAAGGAACCTATCAAAATGGAAGTTGTGTGTATATATATATAAAACCTGTGTATAGGTGTCCATACACATATGCCTACCTATGTGTCATATATACTTTATGTGTGTATTTATATGCATATATGTATATATTTTGTATGTGTTTTCTATATTTATATGCATGTATGTGTACTTGTACATATATTTTATAATGCACATATATAAGTATGTATGCATATCATGTTTTATGCATATGTACATGTTGATGTGCGTGCATTTTCCACCAAACATCCAATAATTGTATTTAAATAAAATAGGACTATTTTCCCCTAAAATAACTTCCCCCCATAAATACAGATTCGGTATCCAAACCATTCCTCTTAGGGCCTGATCATAGGTTTGCGTTTGTCCCTGTGTGTTTTCACCACGTTTGTACCAAGCCAGCTGTGTGGGATCCTGATTTCAAGTCCGGGTTCTGGAGGCAGGCTACTGGAGTTTAAATTCTCTACTTCTCCACTCTGTGAGCACGAGCAGGGCAGGGAGCTTCCCGGGTCCTCAGTCGTGGTCTGGACAAGGGGACTAGATACAAGACCCTCCTTGGTCCCAATGTGGGATCATCAGAGTGGACAGTGCATGGGATGGGGTCCAGATCCAGGATGCATGGCCTGGGGACTGCTGTCCCCCTTTTGCTAACTGAGAACACCCACTGAGAAATTTCACTTTCCTTCATGGAATCTGAGACCGACCCATAAATAAAGTAGCTTCCAACAACTCATCGTTACCCTGAAACGGGGAGAGTTTGCTTGTAACTGGGAGGCTCTGTTCTGGCTTCCATTTGCCCCAAAAAACTTTGTCCTGCTTCCCTTCCGTCCAGTCTTTCCTTTCTTACTCCTTCTCTATCGACTATAACATCACCTGAAAAATAAAAATAAAAATAAAATAAAATAAAACATTAAATACGCATTGAAGGAAAGGTAATTTACTTTTAATTTTACCGATTAATTTTCTAATCACTTAGAAATGCAGGCTTTCTAAGTGAAGGGAGTTTCTAGTCCCCCCCATCTTTTTTTTTTTTTTTTCAGTTAATTCGTAGCAAAATCTCTGTAGTTGGTTAATCGGGGAATCTGGAATTGATTTCATATTTCCTTAGAAGGGAATACAGCTTTTCTTTTCTAACAGGATATACCTTGAACATCTGTGAAGATGTATCAACTTAAAAAATAACTTAAAAATAGTAGGTCAAAAGGGGTGCCCGGGTGGCTCACTGGGTTAAGCCTCTGCCTTCGTCTCAGGTCATGATCTCAGGGTCCTGGGATCGAGCCCCGCATCAGGCTCTCTGCTCTGCAGACAGCCTGCTTCCTCCTTTCTCTCTCTGCCTCTCTGCCTACTTGTGATCTCTGTCTATCAAATAAATAAATAAAATCTTTTAAAAAATAGTAGGTCAACAAACCCAGTTTTGGACCAAAACCCAAATTTTAAAACCTAAATTTTAAATTATGGAAAATAACTGCTTACCCCTCACAATTGTTTTTTTTAAGTTTTTTTTTTTTTTAAGATTTTATTTATCTATTAGTTAGAGAGAGAGAGAGCGAGCACAGGCAGACAGAGAGGCAGGCAGAGGCAGAGGGAGAAGCAGGCTCCCTGCCGAGCAAGGAGCCCGATGTGGGACTCGATCCCAGGACGCTGGGATCATGACCTGAGCCGAAGGCAGCCGCTTAAACAACTGAGCCACCCAGGCGTCCCTTACCCCGATTATTTTAAGGGAATTCTATAACTTCAAGATGTGGACAAGAAGAGTTCGACTCAAGAGTTTATCGCCAAGAGTTTGCAGGAACTCAACATGCCGGCTACAGTCTGTATTTTGGTTGATTCCGCAAAAAGTTCAGATGATTGATAACCTGGATTTGTCGAGACTTCAGGCCCATCTATGCTGTCTGCGTGATGGGAAAACCAAAGCTCTAGCGTTTTTACACATGGGGGAGAAGAAACTTGATTGATGAGTGGGCTCCATGGTGAGGCATTTCAACAGACGTGGGTTGGTCCTTAAGCAGACGGGCCAGCACTCCCCAAGGGGTGGAGAACACTGGGCGATTCTTTTCTCTGCTGTCTACACAGATCTACTGCTTGCAATGCTGAGACAGTGTCCACCAGAGCCACAAACGAGCTGCTGGGGAGACAAGGGGGAGGATCGGTGTTCTCAGCATAGCACACTGAGTAATTAGTACAAAAGTGTAAGCAAAAATAAAAATTAAATTAAAAACCAATATAAAATAGATCATAAAAATACAAATGTGTAAAATATAAATAAAAATAGAAGATCTCACCAAGGGACAACTCTGGGCAGTCTTATGCAAAGGCAATAAGAAAAAGATGAAAAAATAGTGTTTCTTCCTTAGAAACACCTAGTACCAAGTGCACTTGAAGTAATGGGCCAGACATTTTCATGGTAAAATTACTTTTTTTTTTTTTAAAGACAACTTCAGATGATTAAAATGCAGGTCAATAAAACATTTCTACAGAATGATGTTGGCAGTATTATTGGGATGATTATCTTTTAAGAAAGAAAAAAAAAAGTTGACTTTGTGAACTACTGACCTTAAAGCCATATGGTTTCTCACAATCATTACACTTAATGGACTCTTACAACGGTAAATCAAAATTATAAAGTAAGGTGTGTATGCAAAGATTCCCCTAGGGACAGTTAAGATAAGGGAAGACAGGAAACATCATGGCCTTCTAGTAGGAACACGCTCATTGTGGAATCCATGCAGATAGAAAAATAACACTTGAGAAGAAGAATAAGGAGGGGAAAAAACCAATACTATCTCAAATGAAACAAAATAGAAAAATTCACATGCATGTGTATCTTGCTGCATAAAGTTAAAAAAAAAATGCACAAGTACCCAGGAAATGCCTTATAAAAGCACTAAAACAAATTTATCTGATTTCCTTTTTTTTTGTTATTGTTTCTCCCTTTCTGTGTCTGCAAATTTCATATTCCATATTTTATACTGGAAAACAACACAAAGGAAAAATGTATGATGTAAATAATGCCACGATGGGGATATTTATAATGGTGATAGAGCTCCAGAAGAAAAAGATGAAATATCCAAAATATGTAAGACTTTTGCAGTCTGATTTTTGGAGGGAAGAAAGTAAATATCCTTTCAACACAGCTGTGCATACTTTCTCATTCTTGAAGACACCTTGTAACAATAACCCCCAAGTTTGTGGAACAGCATTCACAGAAAACAGATTTGCTGACCTCAAAACACGCCACACAGCCACTCAAATGAGTGAGACATTGTCTTACTCTTCTTCACCACAGGCAAAGCTGTTGGCTAGAGATATTAATTCAGTTCAGAAAATTATATGATGTGTGGCATTTCAGAAATAAGGTTTACTAAGTTTCCCACCTGGAAGACGAATGACTAGAAAACGCATTTGTTTTTGTAAAATTGTAACCAAAATATTCGAGGGAAGGTTAGAGAGGACAAATAATATTATAATACAACTCTTCCAATTTACGTAGTCATTGGGAAAGGGTATTTGAATTTGGGGTGACCCACAATTTCATTTTCCTTATCATGTTTTCTGAAGGATTCACACATCATTGAACTTGACTTACAAAAGTGGATTCATTGGACGGGAAGCAGAAGCTATTGGAAAAGGAATGACCATTTATATCTAAATTCTATAATTATCACGAACCCCCCCCAAAAAAGAAGTGCACATTGAAATGGCAGTGTGCCCTGGGAGGTTCAGTTGCCTTTGACTCAGGTCATGATTTCAGGGTCCTGGGATCGAGTCCCGCATCAGATTGCCTCCTCAGTGGGGACCCTGCTTCTCCCTCTCCTCCCTGCTCCTGCTCTCTCTCTCTCAAATAAATAAATGAGATCTTTATTTTAAAAAAAGGATACAAATACGGTGCATAAACAAAAGAACCGCGAGTCTGCAAGTTAGCTCTCTTATACTTGAGTTGTGTGCTCTACCCGACATGAATGAATTTTCCTTTGCAATGTATTCACTTTTACGTGTCGCTCTTGTTCCTTCGATGGAGACTAAACACTGAATCCAGGTTATTCCTTTTGAGAAGCCGGTCCATATGGCAAAAACTCAGCCTGGTTGTTTACAGAGCAACCCTTTAAATCCACCCAGGATTAGAGTCATCTAGACGCAGGTGTGTTCTCTTGCTTCGGACTTCCCTCCTTTGTTATGATGTCAGTTGCTATCCTTTGTGGCAGGTGAATCCCTGTGGCACACCGGGTCTCGCCCAGCAATATATCCAAGAGCAAAGAGTCGTCACCTGAAGATGTACCATAAATCACTTGCACGGACAGAGGTTGACGCCATTTGCTTACTCTGTGTGCGTATCTGAAAGGATATATGTTCAACATAACATTATTAATATCTGTCTGCGAAAACCGTCTACTGTGGGTGCCTGGCTAGCTCATTAGGTAGAACATGAGACTCTTGACCCCGGGGTTGTGAGTTCGAGCCCCACACTGGGCATAACAATTACTTGAAAAAAAAAAAAAAAAGAAGAAGAAGGAAAGGAAAGAATCTGTTATTGTATCAGTTGACATTTGCATCAAAGAAGCAGGAATAAAAATTCATTGCTGGGTCCTTTGCACTTGTCCTCCATTGGTCACCCTCCATTGGTCACCTATGGTTCAGGCAGAAACCAGGGTATCCTGGGCTTACCTTTTTCCATGCCATAAATCAACACTTTCTCCAGGAGCCTGGAATTCCTTTTAATAACATCAGTAAGAATGAGAACCCAAAATTTGGGTGGTAATTGTTTTGATTTTTTACTATAGTATCCTTGTTAGTAACGCTTTCCATTGTACTAAGTTACAACGTAGTCTTTTTTACAAATCAGGAGTTCCTATCAATATTTTCCCTTGAAATTGAGCATGACGGTTTTTTAAATTATTTTGTATTTTGTTTTCTCTTAACCCGAAAGTCTTGGTTCCTAATGACACCACTATATCACTTTTTGTTTTTGCTAACATAGCATTGTTTTCTCGATTTGATATAAGCTTAGATTCCTGGTTTTCTTTTTGGTAGTAGTAATGTTGCTTAAAAAAAAAAAAAAAAAAACAGAAAACAAAACAAACAAAAAAAAACATCTTGCATTTAATTTTATCAACATATAAAATATAAATACAAAATAAATATAAATATGAGATATTTATATGGCATGAAAACCAAAACCTCAAACACAGGTTTATGATTATTTTTCATTTCTTTAACCCAGATTTTGTTAATTACAAAAGACCAGGTTTATATTTGTTTTTACATCTATAATCTTAATCTGGATTTTTAATCAGATGTCTCATTTAATACAAGATTTTGTTTTGCTGAAACACAATCATAAAGGATTTTTTGGAAGATGGGAGCATCACTATTTCTTGAATAATCTGCATCTCATCATAAAAACATTTGGGGGGCTCCTGGGTGGCTCAGTGGGTTAAAGCTTCTGCCTTCGGCTCAGGTCATGATCCCAGGGTCCTGGGATCGAGCCCCGCATCGGGCTCTCCGTTCAGTGGGGAGCCTGATTCCTCCTCTCTCTCTGCCTGCCTCTCTGTCTACTTGTGATCTCTCTCTCTGTCAAATAAATAAATAAAATCTTAAAAAAAAAAAAAACAAAAAACAACTTACGTGAATGAATGGCCGCCCGTAAAACCTGGCTGACTCAGATGTAAGAAATGCCTTTCAAGGTCATCTGTCTGGCTCAGCTGGCTGAGCAGGCAACTCCTGAACTCAGGATCATGAGTTCAAGCCCCAGTGGGGCATAGGAATTATTTTTTTAAAAAATGCATTTGAATTCTATTTTTTTAAAGATTTCATTTAATTGTGTAAGACAGCGCGGGCACAAGCAGGGGGAAGGGCAGACGGAAAAGGAGAAGTGGGCTCTCCACTGAGCAGGGGCTCATGCTCAACGGTCGGGGCTCGATCCCAGGACCCCGGGACTATGACCTGAGCTAAAGGCAGACACTTGACCTACTGAGCCGCCCAGGTGCCCCGACTCTATTTTTAAGGAGAAAATTTTGAAAACATCCGTTGAGCTTCCAAAACCATGATAAAACCTCATGCACTGGGACGCCTGGGTGGCTCCGTGGGTTCAGCCTCTGCCTTCAGCTCAGGTCATGATCTCAAGGTCCTGGGATCAAGCCCCGCATCACAAG
>RCUC01140948.1:0-94054 GCA_003697995.1 Taxidea taxus jeffersonii
TTGATCCCTTCTTAAAGGTTGAGGAGCGACAGATATGCTACCACAAACTATGAGTCCTTATTTATAATTTCATAATAAACATAGGTTGTCATTAAAAGAACCCTAAAAGAAGTATGGAATATTTTCATTGTTAGTTCTTAGAAGGTCTGGCTGTATCATACTGTCAGCAACCTGTGCTTACTCTAACGCTTGATTTGAAAACTGTAATGATGTGACACATGATGAAATTACAAAATTCAAGGTAATGTTACCACTTGTGAACCAGCAAGCCATTTATTTATTTATTTTTTAAAGATTTGATTTTTTTATTTGTTGGTGAAAGAGAGAGAGCACAAGCAGGGGGAGAAGCAGGTAAAGCGAGAGGCAAGCAAAGGGAGAAGTAGACGCCCCACTGAGTGGGGATCCTGATGCGGGACTCGATCCCAGAACTCTGGGATCATGACCTGAGCCAAAGGCAGACGCCTAACCACCCAGGAGACCCTGGCAAGCCATTGTAAACCAAATCGTGATTGACTTGAATTTGCATGAATGTGAGCTATAGACCCTATCCACCTTCCACTCAGATGCCAGTTTATTTTATGGAAATTAGAAGGGGGAAGTATTGAGGAGTGTTTCAGTAGTTCTCTTTGCAAATTAACTTGTAATGATTCTTAAGAAGTTGCCCTTCAACATAATCTCTCTTCTTCTTTAGTTATTCAAACATTAGTGTCTCTTATTTTAATAGAATTACAATAGCATTTCGAGCCCTTGTTGCCACATGCCATAAGATTACTAATGACAGTTTTTAGGTTATCTAACCAGTCAAGCATTCAGTCATCCACAAATTTGGCTATGTTTATTATTAATGAAGCTGCGCAAACCCTAGTGTATTGTTATACATTTAATTTCTCAAATATTGTGATAATATAAACAACATACAAGAAAAATGTTTTTCATGAATACATATAAGATTAATTTTCTTTTGCCTGACATGCACTAATTCATACATATATTAATTCAACAAATATTTTGAAGGCCAAGTGCGTTCAAGCTTATGAGAGCAGAGATAGAAAATGCATAGGAGAAGAGAGAGATTTAAATAATTACAACACCATGAGTGTTATCACTGATGTGTACACACAGTCCTGGGGAAATAGAGGGATGGTAGGGCTCCAACCATTTTCCAGGGAAGTCACAAAAAAAGGTATGCTGTTTGAAATGAGTGTTAAAGACTAAGTAGGACTCTAGGTGACAAGATCTGAAAGGGTATCCGAGATTGAACAAAATGGCACAAATAAGGTCAAAGACATCAGGACGTACTTGCTTTTTCTGAGCAGAATTCTCTGAGTTTCCAGGACAGTTGTATTCAGAGTGTGGTGTATGCACCAGGAGCACATGATGTGACAGAGAACTCGTCCGAGGTGCAAATTTTCTGGCCCCTTCCTAGTCCTGCTGAAACAGTCTCTGGTAGTAGGGCAGAGGAGTCCATGTTTAATAATTTTGGGGTAATTCTCATGCATATGAAAGACTGATAAGTCTAATCTAGGGAAGTGATTTTTAAAATATTTTATGTATTTATTTGACAGAGAGAGACACAGTAGAGAGGGAACACAAGCAGGGGGAGTGGGAGAGGGAGAAGCAGGCTTCCCGCCAAGCTTGGAGCTCTACGCTGGGCTCGATCCCAGGACCCTGGGATCATGACCTGAGCTGAAGGCAGACGCTTAACAACTGAGACACCCAGGCACCCCTAGGGAAGTGATTCTTGAAATTAGGGTGTCTCAAAATCACCTGTAAGGCTCATTAAAAACGTCCAGTTTTGGTCTCCATTCTAGATTGTGTGAGGCAGTAGGTCTGAAGTGGGCTCCGGGAATTGTATTTCTCACAAGTTCCTGATTGTGCCAATGCTGCAGGTCCAGAGAACATACTTTTGAGAACTAATGACCTGGGGATGTGAATAACTCAGAGTGAATTTTCTTTTCTTTCTCTTTTGTTTTTTTAAGACTTACCTATTTATTTAAGAGGGAGAGAGAGAGCATGCAAATGGGGAGAAGGGCAGACAGAGAGGAAAGGAGAGAATCTCAAGCAGATTTCCTGCTGAGCATGGAGCCTGAAGTGGGGTTCAATCTCATCACCCTGAAATCATGACCCCAGTGGAAATCAAGAGTTAGAACCCTAACCCAACTGAGCCTCCCGGGCACCCCTGAGAATGGATTTTCAAATGTAGGTTGGGGCCAGTTTTTGGAAGGACTACACACCAGGCAGAATTCTAAGGCAGCTCCCAAGATTACTGACTTCTAGCCTGCATGGACTTTCTTCCTGCTATTCAAACAAGTGCTGTTTCAAGTCGTGTTGATCTGAAGGGATTTTGTGGTTGTAATTAAGGTTCCAATCAGTTGCATTTCAAATAAGGAGATTATCCAGGTAGGCCCGAACTAATCACTTGAGCACTTTAAGTACAGGTCTAAATATCAGAAATGGGATAAGTTAGAAATTCAAAACAGGAGGAGGACTTGACCTACCACTGGAAGGCCCCTGTTTCAAAGGCTGCAAGCTGCCCATAGGAGTAGAGTGTGGCTCCAGGTTGATAGCTTGGAAATTGGGAACCTCAGCCCAAAGGATTGATTTTTTTTTTCTTTTCTTTTCTTTCTTTCTTTCTTTCTTTCTTTTTTTTTTTTTTTTTTGGCTGAAAACAAGAATATTTCTTTTTCTCTGGAGCTGCCAAATGATAACAATCTGCATGACACTTTGATGTCATCTTTGTGGTATTCTAAGTGGAGGAGCCTGCCATAACACGCCACACTTCTGATCTACACAAGTGTTGGTGCTGTTTTAAGCTACAAAGTTTGTGGTAATTTGTTACACATTGAATTAAAATAAATTTAAGGGGTACCTGGGTGGCTCAGCTGGTTAAATGTCTGCCTTCAGCTCAGGTCATGATCCCAGGGTCCTTGGTCTTTTGTCCTTCCCCCAGCTTGTGCACTCTCCCTCTCTCTCTTTCTCTCAAATAATTAAATAAAATCTTTAAAAAAATTTTTTTACGTTTGTATCTTTAGGATAAATGCCCAGTAGTGCAATTGCTGGGTCATAAGGTAGCTCTATTTTCAATTTTTTAAGGAACCTCCATGCTGTTTTCCAGAGTGGTTGCACCAGCTTGCATTCCCACCAACAGTGTAGGAGGGTTCCCCTTTCTCCACATCCTCGCCAGCATCTGTCATTTCCTGACTTGTTCATTTTAGCCATTCTGACTGGTGTGAGGTGGTATCTCATTGTGGTTTTGATTTGTATTTCCCTGATGCCCAGAAAAACCAAAAGAGACTCTTAATGTCATAAAACAAACTGAGGGGGGTGGGGGGAAGAGGGGTTGGGTGAGGGTGGTGGGGTTACATCATATGTTTAAATAAAGCTTAAATAAAGTAAAAAAAAAAAAAAATTTTTTAAGAAATGTCGCCCTTAAAAAAAAGTTTTTACTTCAAGTTTGATTCCTAAAAAATGGAGTCATTAAATCTTTTTAAGTAAATGTAGGTTTCTTTGTGTTTGCTTTTAAATAGTTTCACTGAAACCATGAAGGAAAAGGTTTAAGGAATTTTTTTTTTAAAGGTTCTACCCACTTATTTGACAGAGAGATAGCACAAGTAGGCAGAGTGGCAGGCAGATGGA
Source organism: Taxidea taxus jeffersonii (assembly GCA_003697995.1). NCBI lineage: Eukaryota > Metazoa > Chordata > Mammalia > Carnivora > Mustelidae > Taxidea > Taxidea taxus. The sequence continues at coordinate 3,637 of RCUC01140948.1, forward strand.
GAGCGAGAAGCAGACCCCCCACAGAGCAGGGAGCCTGATGCAGGACTCAATCTCAAGACCCTTAGGATCCTAACGTGAGCAAAGGCAGACCCCTAATGGACTGAGCCACCCAGGCGCCCCATGCTTAAGGAATTTAAGAGTGAAGCTTGGTGTTGAGTCATGAGGCCATAATAAGCCTCCATATCAACAAAATGACCAATAGCTGAAGGAAGCTAGTAGCAGTGAGCATAGTATAAAAAATTTTTTGATGGACTTAGTATAGGTCATGAGGAGAGAAGGTGTTCAAGAATGCTTCTAGCTAAGTGAACCTCTTCAAGTCCAATGAACACAGAAGCTCTAAATAAATTGCAAGGGAGCCTTTAAGCAAGTTCAAAATAATACTGTATTCTTAAGTTTTAGAGGATATTAGACAAAGGGAAGTTAAATTAATTATTTACCCAACTTAGGATAGAAACTAAAAATTCTTTTGTATGACCTATTACTAATTAAGTTGCATCAACTTTTATTTCCAATGACTACCAACATTTTCTTCAAAATATACATGATTCACATTTGATTCCATTAAAGATCGGCGTCTTCTTATCTAAAAGGGTGATATGAAGACTCTTAGTACTCAGATGTTAAAAAACTGAAACACGTCCCAAATAAATATTTCTGCAAAAGAGTCATAAGCCCCTGGGTTAAAGGACAATGAGAGAGTCTTACCAGTCATATGGTTTTCAGCTTTTACCCTGATAAATGGCAGGTCAAGGAGGGTTGCATTTAATAGTATATTCCTCAATGAAATGTCACTTTTTCCTCAATGTGTCCTCCATGTGAACTAATTAAAATTATGTTTTGCTGCAATGTCAGCACACCAAATTGCTGACTTTTCTTGTTGTCTTACTACATGGTACAAAATGAATGCGGTCGTGTGATAAACCTGAAATCTGAAAGGCTCTAACATGGGATGTAATGTAAGCTCTTTGCAATCCACAGTCGAGCTGTCTCCCTCTCTCTTATATATTATTAACACTCACTCATGTCACATGTGGATAGAAATTGCATAAGTTGAAAAAGCATAGCTACAGCTTTGTTGCCCAAAACCAGATAAATAATTCCTCTTTTACTAAACAGGTTCCAGTCTCTCAGTTCTAGTAAGCGGAAACTAGGGAGGTATTCTACACTTGTACATTTCTAACTTTGAGAAGACTCGGTAAATATCATTTAGTCCTTCAAATAATAAAAGCGGTATCTGAAAGGTGATTTCGATAGCTTCAAGAATACACTATCAAAAAATACAAAAGCAGCCTTCCTTCTCACCTCTCCCCTCTTGGGCATTTCCCATTGGACCACTGAAACCAATGGTCAGAATTTACTGGATATGCTTACAGAGTTTTGTCCTTGCTTAAAAAAATGCATGGTTGATATGATTTTAAGAGTAAATTTCTCGTAATGTATCTGTCTTGATCTACATCACATATGAATATTATCAACTAATGGATGATTTTTTATGCTAAGCTATACCGTAAAGATGAACATAATACTTAGGTGAATCTGCATGATGATCTACAGTAGCTAATACTGGAGTAATGTTGACAGAAAGACACAGAAGTTAATAAAATAAATAGAAATGATTTGCCATTATGCAGATCATATTTGTATTTAATTGGAGACCTTTGTTACAATTGTTATAAAATAGAAAGATTTGGTTTAATTAATCTTTATGTATGCAGGTAACCTCTACTGAGGAGCCAATCTTTCTGAAAAGCTGCCAGATTTCACTATATGCAATCTTAGAAATTTTCCTGAACTAAAAGTTACCATTTATTATTTTGACAATAGCAGTGACAATAAAAAAGAATTAATAGATTTATCAATGTATTATTATGTGCACTGTGAATAATTAAACAAAATTTGTTATATTGTAAGACATTATAGAATATGATGCAACTGCGGTGTGGCAAAGGAAAGGCCATTCTTTTGCACAGTATTTTTTTATAAGGCTCTCTTCAAAACAAAGTACAGAGTCATTGAAACCTTTGACACGCAATACACTAATAACGTTATCAAGAAAATACAATTTAAAAAAATTACACACAATAATTGAAGTGCACAAAACAAACCCTTATTTGCCATGAAATTGGGAGCCAACTTGACAGTGAATTTTATTGCTGAATCAGAATGATGTCAGAAAATAAAACTGTCACAAATATTTATTGCATTTTACCTGTACTGCCATTATTCTTAACCTGACCACAGAGGTAATCCCTACAAAGTTTAGACAGTGGTGTGTAGTGTTTATGAACAGAGCTAGAACAAAAGGTTTTCTTATATCTGGGTGGACTGTATCATCCCTTTGTTTGAAAGCCTCAGACACATCTTGATCTATCGGTTTTTAAGTGATACCAGCTGTAAATAATACATCAACAAGCTCATCTTTCTGCCTTTTCTTCAACCAAATTTTTCTACTCCCAGCACTAACGCATAGCAGTTACCTACATAAAAACTTCTCTAAGTATGCAAATCTTTCATATTTAGTTCATTTAATGCCATGTATTTTGGTCAATGTGAGTGCCAAATGCACAAAGAAAACCAGTTTTCAATTCAACAATCCAATTAAGGCAATATTTACAGAATCTATAATAGAAGGAAGATTTTTGTTGGAATGCTGCAAAGACAAGTAAGACAAGATTACTGCACTGGGGATTTAACTTATTCATGCTTTCATTCAAATGCTAATTTAGAGTTTACCATACTCAGATGTTTTTGCACCCCACAAAATCCATACAATAAATTCTGGTAGTTAGAGGACTTGTCAGTGTTTGGAAGTTATCATTTCTGAATGTCTACTATATGAGCAGCACTTTGCAAATATTACCTCTCATTGTTAGGACAACTCTGGTAAGCAGATTAGGAAAAGGGTTCAAGAGAATAAATCACACAAGTTGTAGGAGATAACGCCTGGCTTAGAATCTTGTGAATATGATACCCATGACATATGAAGGCTGGCCTCTCTTCCCAGCTAGAGCTGATGGGCACTTATTTCCAATTAAATCTGGGTGGAGCTTGTGACTGCATTAATTGATAAAAGTACATTAGAAGGGATGCCTTGCAGTCCTGCATCTCACTCTTAATTGAACGGCTTGGTCCTTGTGCTTCATCTTGGAACATTTGCTCTTGGAATGCTCTCTCTGAAATCCAGGTACTAGATGTAGGTGCTGTGGTCAACAGCCATAGTTGAGCTTCTTGTTGATACCTCTCAACTTCCAGCCATGAAAGTGAGCCCTCTTAGGCTTCCAGGCCTTGAAAAGTACACATTTTAAGCAATTCCAGCAATTAAACCCATTGGGCTATTGAAACCTAAGTCCTTAGTTCTAGGAGAATCTAAAACTATATAGGTCAGAGTCGTCAGTTGATTTGTATGCTTTGAATTTTGTTTTTCTTCATGAGAACTTTGATTTCTTTCTTTCAAGATCAGCTATATATTAAATTTTATCTATAATTTTAATGTACATTTCTACATGCCTCTACTATGAGAGTCATCTATTTATTGTGGAGTTTTTTGTTTGTTTTGAGACTCAATCAGTTCTAGGTTATTTTCTAGGATATTTTCAACTCTCTTCAGTAGTATGGGAAAAGAAGTGGAATGTATTTATGGCTAATGAACTGACAAAGCAGACAAAGGGATGGGAAATTCCAGGTAGTAATGGTTGTTGAATTCAGTAACAAAGGAGTCAACCCAGCTTTGAAAAGAAAACTCCCCTGGAAAAAATCAGAATGCTTAAGAGGAGAGCAAATACTGTGTCTGTTGTGGCTAAGAAGTGGAATAGTTAAAGACTATATATTGTTATCTAAAAGAAATTTCCTATTCTGAAAATGTTTTTTTGTTTTTTGCATGGTGATCAGATTGAAAATTCAGATGTACTTATATATATCTTGGTGAATAAGGAGGTCACAGGTAATGAGGAATTCTATGAGCTACATTTGGAAGTCATTAATAAGAGAGAGCAGAATAATTACAAAATATGAATTTAAAAGAAGAAAAGATTGGTAAGTAAAGAAAATAGAACAATTGTCGGGGATTATGACTATGAAGTGCAGATTTACCAGCTCCTCTTCTTAGCTTTCTCTTAAGTGAGGCAGTGTAGGAGAATATTCAGACTTGCATCTTTGTTTTCATTTTTTTTGAAGGGGGAGGCAAAGGTTGTTGTTGTTTTAGAGGAGGGGGTAGGAGCAGAGGGAGAGGGAGAGAAAGCATCTTAAGCAGGCTCTAACCTCAATACAGAGCCCCACATGGAGTTCTATCACAGGACCCTGAGATCACTACCTGAGCGACATCAAGAGTCAGATGCTTAATGGAATGAGCCACCCAGGTGCCCCATAGCCTTGCATCTTTGATTAAAGTAGTAGACTTATTTTAAAAAGATGTACATATAGGGGCGCCTGGGTGGCTCAGTGGGTTAAAGCCTCTGCCTTCAGCTCAGGTCATGATCCCAGGGTCCTGGGATCGAGCCCCGCATCTCCGCTCAGCCCCTGCTGAGCAGAGAGCCTGCTTTTCCCTCTCTCTGCCTGCCTCTCTGCTTACTTGTGATCTCTCTCTCTCTGTCAAATAAATAAATAAAATCTTAAAAAAAAGATGCACATATAGTCAGGTTTTATTAGATTTAAATTATAATTGGGGACATAGTTGTATGTTTTATACAACACTATTACCTATGTTTTTTGTTGTGTTCTGTTTTGCATAAAATACTTAGGAATAATTATCTAAAGCAAAAATTACTCAACAGCATCCAGGTATGAGCTACCAAAACAATAGTAAAGGGGGGCAAGGCAAATTTTACACTTCATTTTATAGTCTACCACATGTGAAGAGAGTCCAAGATCTATAGGAATACAGGTAGTACAGTTAGAAAAATCTGAAATGGAATCTTGCCCCCTGTCCACCCCCTGTGTGAATTTGAGCAAACATACTTATCGCTTAGACTCTCAGTTTACACATCCATAAATTGGATATAATAATATACATTACAGAGTTGTTCTTTCTTTCTTTTTTTTTTATTCCAGAGAGTTGCTCTGACCATTAAATAAGGTAATGCTTATCAAAGTGTCTGGTACATTGTAAGTTGTCAATATATATTAGTGATTTTATAATTGTGCTTAATACAGGGCAGTTTCTTACGGGTGATGTCATCAAATTCTTGCCCATTTAATAGAAATGAGTTAAATGTGGTGGGGCATAAGAACAAAGTGTTGGTTTATGTTAAAGCAATGAGGAAAATACCAAAGTGAGAAAAGGAAGAGATATGTAAGATGAATTTAATTTTATTATAACATAAGCTATGTACAATTCTGATAGTGTGCAGAGAGGTCTCTATAATCTTTAGAGCTATCTAATATTAATGTAATCTTATTAAAATATTGAGTACAATATTTTAATATATTCAACATATATTCGTTGAATTTCTCACATGTCGGGTACTTTCTTATACTGCCTTTGATGCCTCCTACTCTTCAGTTCATTCCACTTCTGGGTCCCGTTGATCCTGTAGTAGCTCAGGACTATATTCTTTTCAATGCTGCCTTGGTCATTGCTTGTTTTGAGGCCAACTTCATCTCCATCAAAATGTATTTATTTGCCCCCCTATTGACTCCCACAGCTATCAACATTCTGCCTTTTCACCCTCTGTTTTGAAGGTTAATGTTCAATGGCATGAGTGAAACCATGTCATTCCCCAACACCAAAACCCACACGTGTTCCCCCAATCTCCACATGTTCCCACAATCACACACCATACAGTGCCATTCCTTCTGCCATTTTTGGCCTTTCATGATCTGACCACAGCTACCTTTCCCAATTCACCTGATAAAATTACAAAGGACATGAAATTTATCAGGAGCCTCAGTTCTGGGTGATTAGTCAAGTGGTCTAGACTTGGTAGGGAAGTGAGTGAGATCAAAAGCAGGCGGCAACCCAGAGTAAATGGAGGGCCCAAGTGACTGACAGATCTGCAGCAAGACATCTGAAAGGATGGGAATTAGTGATCTGAGAGGCAGGTATTCAAATTTAGGATTTCTGTGGTTGAGCAGTTCTGGGTGTTTGTGGGTCAAGAATGTGACCATGGGCATGAGCAACTCTTCTGGCAGTGGAATGACTTATGGAGATGAATTTTGAGAAATGAGGTGGGCATATGTGGTATGTGCAGCCTCTTTTCTCTTTATCATCTACCTGATTGTAGGGAGCACACTCTGGTCAGCTACCTGAGTCATACATATTATAAACAAAAGTTCTGCCCCTCTGAGGAAGCTACCATCATCCTGCACTATCTGTGACTGAGGGAATGGAGGCTGTCTTTTTCTGGGATTATTAGGAAGCTCATTGTTCTTCACTTACCTAAGCCACATCTTCCAAAGTAGCCTTTATTAGTAATGATTTATACTCCATTACCATCTGTCTTATCTTTTGACTAGACTCTCAATAAGTTCAGAACTGGAAGATTACTTATTAATTTGGTTATTATGTGGCTTTGAGGCAAAGAGTTATTATGTGATTGACAGTCAAGTTTTATTCCATTTTAACAGTTATAGAAATATTTAATGTGCCCTGAGATATAACTTTATAGTCAGCCCTTAGGTCAAATGATTCTGGACCTAGGATAAAATGCATTCTATGGTATGGGAAAAATACCTTGTCAGTTCTGTTCTCCTTTATAAAAAAAAAAAAAATTACCTGTACCCCAGCTGCTAAAATTGTCTAATTTATAACATCTAGATTGATATAAAGTAAAAGTTTGCTGAAGAAAAATAAAACCCCAGAAAACCAGTACCTCAAGAAAGAGAAGTTATTTTGTTAGTTTTTATAATCTTGGCCCAAAACTCATTATCGTGAATTGAAAACAATTCCCCATAAGGTAAATCCCAAATACTGTGAAAGATTTCGTGACTCATTTCAAAAATGGTGGAGGGGCACTATGCATCTTGTTGCCTGAATCATTCCAATCCTACCCTGAACACCTCACTCAATTCTCCACACAGTCCCATATTTTTCTCAGGAAAGTTTCTAGTTTGAGGGAAACACTAGGGTAGATACTGGGAACAATGGAGAGGTACTTGATGGAAAAATTTGATAAGCCTATAGAGCAGAGCTGCACAGGAATAAAAATCTTAGGTAAGATTTATTTAGTGTCTACTATGTGCAAGCATTCATACTAGTCTTTTAACATATATAAGCCTGAAAACCTTATGAGGTATGCATTCATTTTTTTCTACATGCATTTTTGTAGATGAGGAAACTAAGGCACTTGAAGTTGAAATTATTTTCACTGGGTCACACAATTAGTAAATGGTCAAACCGGGTTTCCAATCTATAAAGATAACTCTAGGCCTGCCTTCTTGAGCACTGTTGTATACTACTCCTTATATTTGGGGATCTCTGTGTTCACATGTCCACACATACCTAGGCATCAAAATAGAGCCACAGGAAAGGTCACACATGGAAACCCTCCAGCTTTTCCCTCTACATTTTCATGCCCATTGATGAACAGATTTCAAATCACCTTTCACAGTAGTCTAGTATTTGGAGTCTCATATTAAAAAATATATATATATATATATATTTATATATTTATTTATTTATTTTGAGAGAGACAGACAGAGCAAGTAGGGGGAGGGACAGAGGCAGAGGGAGGGAGAATCTCAATCAGGTTCCATGCTGAGTGTGGAGCCCTAAGTCGGGCTCAATCCCACAACCCTGAGATCATAGCCTGAGCTGAAAGCAAGAGTCAGCCTCTTACCTGACTTAACCACCCAGGCACCTCTGACTTCTCTCATTTTTTAAAGACTTCCAGAGTTTTCAGGTATTTTGTAGAATGCCCCTCCACTGGGATTTGTGTGATATTTTTCTCATAGGTAGAATGGGGTTATGAAATTTTAGGAGGAAAATCATAGAAGTTAAGTACCATTTTCATCAGATCTTATCAAGGGTACATAATACCAGTGTGAAATTGTTGTTAATCTTGATCACCTGGCTGAGGTCATATTTATCCAGGTCTCTCTACCATAAACTTACACTTTTCTTTCCACCCCCATTCCATACTTTATTTTCGGAAGGAAGGCACTGGGCAAAGATCACACTTAGAAGGTAGGGAGTTATCCTTCACTTCCTCAAGAGGGAAGAATTGAAACAAATTATTCTATGTGGGAAATTTTTTCCTTCTCTTCCATTTATTTGTACATTCAGTCATTTGGTTTTCCAAGTATTGACTCATGGATATTTCATACTTTAAGCATCATCCAATGCTACTTTAAGTTTGTTGTTCAAATTCTTTAGTCTATGACTCAGAGGCTCTTTCAGTTGGCTCATGTGTCTCTTTGACATTGGTCTATCATTATGGGTGTTTTTTGTTGGTTTTGTTGTTGTTTCCTCTCACAGTAAGATGGCCCAGAATCATCTTATGTATTTCCTGCCTCAGTCCTGTAATCAGCCAATTGGCCATTTTTCCAAGGAAACTTGATTCTTTATATTGGAGAAATCAAGATCTGGGCATTAGATATATTCATTGCTACTTTGGTATTGTTGGCTCTAGGTGACAGAGCAAGGAAATCTATGTGTGTATCCTAGCTCATGTATATACACTATAAATATTTCTATATGTAACCATCTGTATCAATATTAAGCTAAACATGAGTTCATACAGATCTCTCAGCTGACAGAGCAAGGAAATCTGTGTGTATACTAGCCCATGTATATACACTATAAATATCTCTATATGTAACCATCTGTATCAATATTAAGCTAAGCATAAGTTCATACAGATCTTACCAACATTGATCCTTTACTACATGGGTCATTCTAACCTTCTAGGCTCTTACCTTTAAACTTCCACCCAACACTGAGAAAATTGGCTCCAACCTTCCATCATCCATTTACATAATTGTTCAGTTTCAGTAAGCATTTATAGAGGTTTCAAAATTATTAATGCACATATCTAGTGAGAAACAACTTTATCAGCTAGAATATAGGTCTTATGTACAATTTCTTTTGTCTTTGTTCTTACAAACTCTTCATTTCAATAAGAACTTAAGACTAAGTATTTTTTCCTTTATGCTTTTTACAGATGTTTCATACAATTTAAAAGTGATTACATCTTCCTTATTGTCACATTCTGCATTTTATCCTGGCATCCTTTTATACTTAAATAAATTATTTTTTTAAAGATTTTATTTATTTATTTGTTATATATATATAGAGAGAGAGAGCGAGCACAGGCAGACAGAGTGGTAGGCAGAGGCAGAGGGAGAAGCAGGCTCCCTGCCGAGCAAGGAGCCTGATGTGGGACTCAATCCCAGGACGCTGGGATCATGACCTGAGCCGAAGGCAGCTGCTTAACCAACTGAGCCACCCGGGCATCCCAACAAATTATTTTTTGTATGCATTAAAATTCACTCTTTGTGCTGTGAAATGGGTAAGACTGATGATTCACAGACCTGTACCCGTGGGGCAAATAATACATTATATGTTAATAAAAATAATTTTAAGAACTATATTGGTTAATCAAATGCAAACTCTCACATATCCACCATTACAGTATTATATACCATTTAAAAAAAATAAAGAAAATAAAAAACTCTGTGCTCCCCATTTCTAAAATGGCTAGCATCCACTGAGCTTTCTATTGTCTCTGTGGTTTTATTTTTTCCAGGATGTCATATAATATGAGTCACTTATTACTTAACCCTTTCACACTGGCTTCTTGTACTTCTTCTTGGACATTTAATGTCCATCCATATCTTGGCATGATTTCATAACTCATCATTTTTTTAAAATGAATATTGTTCCATTTTCTGGATGTACCATGGTGTATCTATCCATTATCTATTGAAAGAGATCCTGGTTGCTCCAAGTTCTTTTTGGGATTATGAATGAATTACTGTAAAATTCCTCATACAGGTTTTTGAATGAATGTCAGTTTTCAAATAACATAAGTTTTAGTTGGGTAAATAACTAGGAGTGCAGTTGCTAGATCAGGTAGTAATTTGGTATTGTAAGGGTTTTTTTTAGTTTGTTTGTTTTTTTGTGTTTGTTTGCTTTTGGGGTTTTTTTTTTTTTTGGATTTTAGATATTCTAATAGATATTTAGTAGTATCTCATTGCGATTTTCATTTTCAGTTCCATAATGACAAATAATGTCAAGCATCTTTCTATATGTTTGTTTGCCATCTTTATATTGTCCTTGTTTTTTTTTTTTTCAGATCTTTTTAGATCAGATCTTTTGCTTATTTTCTAATTGGGCTGTTTGTTTTCTTATTTTGAGTTTAAAAATTTAGATGTAAGTCCTTTATTATATATGCGTTTTGCACATATTTTCTCTAAGTCATTGACTTGTGCTTTCATTCTTTCATGTATTTTTGAAAGAGCAAAATTTTTAAATTTTAATGAAGTCCAACTTACCAGATTTTTCTTTCAGATACTGTGATATTCATGCTGTATCTAAAAACTCATCATCAGACCCAAAGTCACATACATTTTCTTCAAGAAATTTTAAGTTTTGCATTTTACACTTATCTATTTTGTGTAAGATAAAAGGACTGTGTCTAAAGCTCATTGAAATAAAAATTTGGGCATATGAACACCTAGCTGTTTTAGCAGTATATGTTGAAAATGCCATTTTTTACTTCATTTAATTGCCTTTATAACTTTGTCAAATTTGCTTGTGTGGATTTGTTTCTGGGCTCTTATTCTGTTGCATATTTTTTATGTTTCACCAATGCTATGCTGTTTTTATTAGTATCACTTTATGTCTTGATGTTTTTTTACAAATGTTCATATAATTTAAAAGTGATTAGATCTTCCTTATTGTCATATTCTGCATTTTATCCTGGCATCCCTTTATACTTAAATAACTTGTTAGGTAATTAGGTAGGTAGTATCAGTTCTCCAACTATGCTTTTCTCCTTCTCCCTCCCCTCCTTTCCTCCCTCCTCCCCCACTTCTCCTTCTCCTTTCTCTTCCTCTTCCTCCTTTTCCTCTTCCTCTCCTTCTTCCTCTTCTTCTTTAGTCTTTCGTTGGCTCTTTTAGGTGTCTGGCCTTTCCAAATAATCTTTAAAATCAGTTTGTTGATATTTAGAAATAGTTTACTGTGATTTGTATTGTGATTTTGTTGAATCTATAGATCATGTGAGGAAGATTTCACATGATCACAATATTGAAATTCTAACCCATGAACATGGAATACCTTTCTTTAGCTCTTCTTCAATATTTCCCGTCAGTGTATTCACAAAGTTTCTAAGTGTATTTTTCTTACTGTCATTTTAGTCTCCAGCTGTAGGGACAGGTAGCACCCTTGGCTGTAACAGAGAATAAAGACTCTGGGCTTACAGTCTCTCTCTCTCTTTCATTTCCAGGCCCTTGTTGTTAGATTTCTCTTATTGTACAACAGTTTTCTCTTCTTATATGATGAATTCCTTCCCTTCTGATCCAACACACAAAGCTCCTTCCAATCTGGTGCAGGTTTGCTGGTACACTTGGATGAGCACTGCTGATCTACCAGCTGAGATTCCGCATGCACTTTCCTTGAATACTAGTCCGTTGGCATTGCCATTTGGTCTTGGTTGGTGGTCTCCAAGTCATGGTGGCCATGACAACTGTCACTAAGAAATAACGATGAATATTTATAGGTTGAATGAATAAATTAGTGAATGGAAATACTGAAGACTTATGGAAAAGAGATGCCACAGTTGCATGAAAAGGCATTAAAGGTGGATTTGGGTCACCACAGTTTTTACCCACTATATTAATTTAACTATAGCCTGTCTTGACAAGTTCTCTTGCAGTGTTTTTTTGACCTCATCTCTGTGCTGACTTCTCAAAGGCAAATGCCCTCCTCCATTCGCACTTATTACTGGCGTCACAGCAGTTCTTACTCTTGCTTCTCTGGTTGGCTCTATTCCATTTCTACTACTTCACTCTTGCAAACTTTGATCCACCAAGATATTATATACATGTCATTTTTATAACACTAGTTTATAATTCTCAAGAGTTATCATTAATTATGCTATTATTAATTCTTGTACATATCTTGTTTCTCTTCAGCAGATATTTTATTTTATTAAAGATTTTATTTATTTATTTGACAGACGGAGATCACAAATAGGCAGAGAAGCAGGCAGAGAGAGAGGAGGAAGCAGGCCCCCCACTGAGCAGAAAGCCCAATGCGGGGCTTGATCCCAGGACCCTGAGATCATGACCCGAGCCGAAGGCAAAGGCTTTAAGCCACTGAGCCACCCAGATGCCCCGATTCAGCAGATATTTTTAAGAGGCTGGTTCTAATCCACATTTTCTGGGTGGTTCTTACTGTAGTAGTTTTCATGTTTAAATATGCAATAAATAAATTTTCAATGGATTACCTATGTTTCTGCCAAGAGAGTAACTGCACAAAGAGTCCAGCTGCTCTGATTAAAAAGTACTAATTGCTTTAATTAGCATTTTTGAAAAAAATAAAGTCATTTTATCCTTTTTTTTACTAATTGGAGCTAATCCTTAAATTAGTGAGTAAGACACGGTCAAGTCTCAGTTATAAACAGAAAGTATTTCTTTCAAGGTCTTAAAAATATAATCAGGTCTAGTAGTTCATAAAGTCCTTTGTTTACCATTTAATTATAAACTTCTCCCATTTCTATACAACCTATAAGCCAAAAGAGTGCTATTTAAATTCATACATTTGGTATCCTCCAACATGCAGAAGACCTAAACCGCAAATACAAACAATTAGAAAAGGGATGATAAATTGTATAATTTGCACAGCTCAACATGCACTAGAAGGTAAGAAAATTCTTTAACCCACGGAGCCACCCGGGTGCCCAGAAGGTAGGAAATTTCTTAATGGAGAGATGAAGCAAGGAGAAGTGTATCTGGCTGCCATCCTCTGGTTTGGATTCTCACAGCTGGTCTCTCACATACTAATGGAGTGAAGACTGCATGGATGCTAGGTACACCTCTATTCAGAACTATGTCAGCACTTAGTAACAGAGTGCTATTTGAAATGTATACCTCATTCTACCTTACTGTTTGGAACACTGGGCGAGGTTGTTTAGTTCTTTTGTGAAGTCCATTTCTTACTGCTCCATTGTGCTATTTATCTTGTATTTCTTTTAAGTACCATCAGTTGAAAGAAATAGGGAAAAGTACAATTAGAACAGTCATGTTTCTCTTTGCTATTTATAAAGTAGAGGAAGCTATAGACTATGGGTCAAATACAGCCCATCCCTTGTTGTTGTTGTTGTTGTTGTTGTTTTTGTAAATAAAGTTTTATTAGCACACAGCCATGCTCTTTGGTTTCTGTATTGTCCATGGCTGCTTTTGCACTGAAATGCAGAGTTGAGTAGTTATGGGAGAGATGATATGATGAACAGATATTTATAGTCTGGTCTTCTAAAGAAAAATTTTCTTTCCTTTGTTGTAAAAATTTGATCAAAATAGAAGCTTTCCATAATAGTGATTTTAGAGTATCTTAACTCCTTAGCTTTAGTGCCAATCTAATACTAACAAGATGCTTTCCTAAATATCTTAATAAAGGCACTAAGTGATTGATAGGAAATCAGATTTTATATTGTCATCAACAATGCCTTTTATAATCATCCTTTAAAACTATTATTATGTTCCATGATTTCTGGTAAACACAATTTAAGAATGTTTTAGAAATGATTCAAAAACCTTGCTCTCTCAGTTCTGGTCCTTTTTTTTTTAAGATTTTATTTATTTATTTGACAGAGATCACAAGTAGGCAGAGAGGCAGGCAGGGAGAGAGAGGAGGAAGCAGGCTCTCCGTAGAGCAGAGAACTCGGTGTGGGGCTCGATCTCAGGACCCCGGGATCATGACCTGAGCTGAAGGCAGAGGCTTTAACCCACTGAGCCACCCAGGCGCCCCAGTTCTGGTCTTTCTAAAGAGAAGCGTTTTGCTTGAATTTATAAGCAACGTGCCATTTGTTGTCAACTTTTTCTCCCCCCCCCCTTTTTTTTTTTTTTAACATCTTATACAGCATGGGCTTGACAACACCATAGGCCAATGTCTGTTCTCTTTGAAATAAAGTATTAAGTGTTAGTGTCCAGGACAAGGTGATATTTCAAAAGGCAGTCTATTTATAAAGTGGTTTTTTTTTCTGGTTTCACGTTCTGCATTTTATACAAAACTACAACTGCTGACTTCAAGAATAAGTTTAAAACTAAGAAGTAGAAATCTAGAAATGAAGAACATTCGAAATATGCTGAATCTCAAAGCTTGCAACTGAAATCTTGGAGGAAAATAGTTCCCTAGCTTCTGTGAACTGAGGCTTCTATAATCTCCAAAATACCTCTAAGAGTTCTTCCATCATCTCTCTTTAAGTACACGTTAAAGACTGAATTTCTCATCTTAGCTTGTTTTTATTTTGGCATTCTTCTCCCTGCTCATATTTGTCCCACACGCTAGGGTCTGTCTATCCCTTAATAAGAAGATACTTCCCACCTCACTGTTACTTTTGACCTCGCCTTTATGACTTATTCTCATCTCTTACTTCCTACTGTTTTGTACATCTTTTAAAACCTGAGTTCTGCCACCTGCAGCCATTCATGCATTTCCTTTTCCCATCCTTCCTTTGATTTTCTTTCCTCTAATCATTTGAGGGGCATGTGTTATTTCTTTGGTTATCTTAGTTCTCTTGCCACTTTCCACTGTGCCTGAAAGGTTCCCATTTTTCTGCTACACCAGATCCCTGAATCCCTGAGAGCACGTCTACAGGATGAATGGAGTAGTACCAACTATTGTTATTCTGTATCTGGAACAAAACAAATTGCTGTTGGGGTCACTAAGGAAAGAAGCTTTGGCCTTAACTTTGAGACACGGTCTCATTTCCTTTCGTATGATTCTATTACTCATATGCCACATATGACGATTTCAGTAATGCTTGTCCAAATAATAACTTCAGAGAAATTCAATCTCTTTCTTGATACAGTTGATTTATAAAATTAAACTAAATTAGCTTAGTAAAAAAATATATATGTATATATATTTTTTTACTAAGCTTATATATATATATATATATATATATATATATATATGCATATATATGGTGTTAAACACTGAAGCAAAGGTGAGAGCAAATCAGAATCTCAGGGATGACCACCTAGAGAATGGAACCCCCAGTCTTCTAATCAGTCTCTCAGATGACTGGCTTCACAATCCACTAAAGCAGCCTGGATTCTTCCACTCACAGGAACATTTGGTGCTTAACCTCTAGCTTCACCACCTGGAGGGGCTGAGCCTCATCCCTGATCTCAATAAGAGAAGTTTTGACTCTAAGTGGTCAGGCTTGGGTTCTGGGCCAGGTAATGTAATTGAGATACAGAAACCATGGTTATAAGGTGGTCAGGGGAATATTATTTCATCAGAAAAAAATATTGTACTTATAAGAAAATACAATGAACAACAGAGCAATGATATCCACTGCTGACAATGACTGTGTAGTTTTTTTAATCACTACTTTTCACATCTCTTTTCTTCTCTATCAGGATATGAAATAGATCTTATTATATCAGTTTTTCTAGTGCCTCATAAAGGCGCATAATACAAAACCAACACATTTTATATGAAATTAATGAATGAACTAGTGTCTCTTACTTAAAGATTTATTTTGAGAAAAATAAATAGTGTAAAAAATTGGGGGGGAGGAGAGCATTATCTCATTTACTGTTGGTCATTGCATCATTTTCTCCCCTTGCTGGTCTGTGTAACTGAATCCATTACTGCATTGGATTATGGTAACATTTTATCCATCCTGCTTAACGTGATCCAGAATCCAATGCCAGCAAAGCACTCAAAAAATAAAATATAATACTGATATATTTCCCATGTACTTTCACTATATCTTAGCCAGAAAGAGGCTATAATTTATGTGCCATCTTGGACAAATAACTCTTTCCTTCAGGACATCTCAGATTTTATCTGTGCTCTTGACCTTTCCTCTTCTACTCTGACAGTGCCAGAGACTTCAACTTGACTTCAGATGGCTGTCAATTCCAGAGGGTTCCCCTATTTTTTGGTTAGGTTTCTTATCTCATCATCAACCTAGGGTGGCCCTGTCACAAGCCATGGGTTTCTCTCCTATCTCCCTCATTTGCTAGTTTCCTACAAATTTGTCACTTAAATAGAGATATGGTAAGTGCCTGAGTACAACTACAACTGGATTTGTACATAATTTAAGAACCGGTGTTCTTCACTTTATGTGTTTCCCCCCAAATATTCAAGAGTATAAAAACACCACCAGTCTATAATTTTTAAAAGTGCCAAAATAACTTCAAAACTAGCCACATTAAATGGCGTTACCTTTCTTCATCTCATAAAGGCTGCTTTACTCTGATCCTCAAATTTTAATGCTTATTCAAATACTTAAATCAAAATAAATGTCTAAAGATCTCAGATAACATAGCACTCATAGATAACAGTGCAAATGCAGATCCCATTGCAATCGAATTAATATTTCTTGAATACTTATTTATTATCATTAAGCTTAAAAGAGATGGAATTATGAACCAAGAGAAACAGTTTAAGCCCAAATTCAGATGCCATATTTAGGTGAGTCACTTCTCTCCTTTCCCACTGCTATAGGTCGAGCTAGAACAGAATGTCCCAGAGTAATGTAATACATATCTAGTGGGATTTTTCCTTTTGTCTCAGACTTAGGGGTTGGGAGCACTCAGCCGAAAACAAGTAACACTGCATGGTCCATACTCTAAGGCCAGCAACCAATAATTCGTGCCAGATATTGCTTTGCCAAGAGGTGGCAGAACTGCCCTACCATCATTAGTCACCTGTCCCAATCTATATTTTAAAAGTAGGGAGGACAGCGGGGTGAGGATTCCTGAGACTCATCAGTGTCCTAGGCTGTGTGGGGAATTCAGTGTTTTTGTCAAGGAGCAAATGAGAGAATGATCAGAGCATCACCTATGAATGCATGACTATCAGAAACAGTGGTTAGCATTGCATACCCTTCTGGGATGTCACCTTAAGCAACAGACTTGCTTATCATTCCCTATGCCTAACCATTAGGGAGAAGAGAATTAGAAGCAGATGGTGGGGGCAAGCATAAGGTAGCAATGACAGCAGTCTAAAGAACCAGTCCTTGACATAGCAAGGTTGTGTTCATTTCCTGTGGACATTACAAAAGTCCCTATCTTGAGCCTTGCCAGTACTACATCCCAGAGAATAGGCTCCACTCAAAGGCCCCCAGAAGCAAAACCGCATGAAGAGTAGTCCTGATGAATGTCATAGGGAGGGCTTTGAAAAGGCTAGGCATTTTTTAAAAAGTGCTTAACTTAGACATATGCTATTTTTAGGACATTAAGCAAAATGATTGTGCTGTAAGCATAAACAGAAAATACTGCAAAGATTTAGATAAAGGACCAAATGATGTTACATTCTGGTTTTTCTCCACTGTGCTATGACAAACAGTCCATTCTTTTTTTTTTTTTTTTTAGATTTTATTTATTTATCTGACATAGAGATGGAGAGAGAGCACAGGTAGACAGACCTGCAGGCAGAGGGAGAGGGAGAAGCAGGCTTTTTGCTGAGCAGGGAGCCCAGTGCAGGGCTCAATCCCAGGACCCTTGGGATCATTACCCAAGCCAAGGGCAGCTGCTTAACCCACTGAGCCACCCAGGTGTCCCCAAACAGTCCATTCTTTTCAGTCAGAGACAACTGTGGAAAATATGGATTTTCATCAACCAAAATTGTTCTAAACATATCTACTCCTAAACATTAAAAAAAAAAAAAAAGCTGATGAATGAGTGTTGGTGGGAGACAGAAAATGTAATCCTTGCCTTTTTGCCAACAGATCCTTCACTTCAAAAGTGACATGGTATGGTTGGTAGGCAAATATATTCCATATGCCTTCAAGTGTTGTATAAGCTCTCTGTTCTTGGGATTCACTCACTTTATAAAATTCCAGCTCCTTTCTTCTGTTGGTTTGTTTATATTTTGACCATGGCTTCCTGGTGAAAAATACATGAAGAACATATAGTAAAATGTTGTTAAGACTGACACATGGACTAAAAATTTAAATAGGAGTGTCTAATTAAAAAAAAAAAAAAAAAGAAACACATTTACAAAAAGAATCCAGAAAGACTGGTATAATAGCATTAAGAATAATTTTCTGTTTGAATTTGTAAAAGATGTATAAATATTAAAAACCACTTATGGTGACTGGTGAGCACATTTCCCTTGATAATCTATTAGGTCTTTCCTTTACTGTATAAAATACCAGGCTGTGGATGGGATAGGTGGCAGGTGGGAAATTCAGTGAACAAAGGGAATTGTAAATTTAAAAAGAAATGCCAGTGTGTTCAGTGGAGTGATACATTCTAAAGCAGATTTTAGACTATCAATTAATAAGAGAGATTCTTTTTTCTCTTTCTTTTTCTTTTTCTTTCTTTCTTTCTTCTTCTTCTTCTTCTTTTCAACTTAAAAAGCAGTTTTATGTAACTCTGCTTATTTATTTCAGGAACAAAATATCAGAGAGAATTAACTTTGAAAACAAGAGTGTAATGAGTGATTTTTAAAGTTTGAACAGCGCATTTTTTCTCCTATTTTTTTTTCTTAAAATTAAAGCAATTTAGGGTGCACCTGGGTGGTTCAGTGGATTAAGCATCTGCTTCTGGCTCAGGTCATGATCTTGGGATCCTGGGATCAAGCCCCAGGACCCAGCTCTCTGCTCAGCAGGGAGTCTGCTTCTTGCTCTCCCTCTGTGATCTCTTGCTCTTCCTCTCTCTCAAATAAATAAAAATAAAGTCTTTTAAAAAATTAAAATAAATTACGTAATGGGGGATGAGGACTACCTTGGCCAGCCTGTAACAAGGAGTCATGTGGTGGAAAAGATAGCACATAAATTCCCAGGAACTACTGTAGATCTTTCATAGAATTTCACTACAAACAATATAGATTGATGTAGGTTATATGATGACTCCTCCCAAAGCTGCCCCATGTGGGCATTAGGGTGTCCACGGCCTAATCCCCAGAACCTGTGAATATGTACTTTAGTGGCAAATGACTTTAGAGATGTGATTAATCTATAAATGAGGAGATTATCCTGCATTATCTGGGTGAGACTGGTGTAATCACAAGGTCTTTAGAGAGAGAGGCAGGAGGATCAGGGTCAAGAATAGGAGATGGGATAATGGAGGAAGAGGTTGGAGGGATGCAAGGAAGCGGTCCAGAATCAAGAAACGCAGGTGTGTAACAACTGAAAAGATAAGGAAGTGGAGACTTGGAACCAATGCAACCCAGCTGACACCTTGGTTTTAGATTTCTGACTCTCAGAACTATGAAAGAATAAATTTGTCCCTTGTTAAGTCACCAAGCTTGTGGGAATTTGCCACGGCAGCAACAGAAAACTAATACCCTAATAAAATATTCTATCATTTTTATTGGTGAATACTTCAGGCATTAAAGATGATAGCTGAAAAAATTATTATTTTCAGGGGAATCTTTCTGGACTTGGGAAGAGATTTGTAACCCAAATAACAAAATTGAAATAATCATAAACACATATAGTAATAGCTATCATTTATCAAGCACATTCTGATGTCCCAGACATTCTGCTAATCTTTTAAATTACATTAACACTTATAATTGAATTCTCATACAACCCTATGAGTTAAGTGTTAATATCTACTTTACACAGATAAGGAAATGAGGTCTAGAGAAGGAATTAAGCTAGTCAATAGGAGAGTTTTCAAATGCTGCTGCTGCATGTCTATTATCAGAGGGAAGAGGATAGGGAAGAAATAGCCTTTTAAAAACATGTTATATCCTACAATGAAACATAAAATACTTCAATTTTTGTCGACATTCACTACTTCAGGAAAAAAAAGATGGGAGGGTAGTCTCCATTAATTGTAGAGTATCTTCAATGATGGGTTTAAATATCTCACTGTGAAGTTCATTTCTTACGTAGTATTGACATTGGAAACCAATCTGTTAGATAAGTCTGATTTTTCTGCCATTATAAATCTGTCAACAAGGGCAATTCTATGGTATATTGATATTCCTTTATATTTATTTCACAACTGCCTTTAGGAACCCCAAGATATTAGTTTACACACACATCTGCATTATATTGCAATGGCAGCAATTTTTAAAACAACATTTCTAAATTCTGGCTTCTATAATATTCAATCTTTTGATAGCCTTTTACCTCAAAGAATTCCTGATAATAGCAATATGGTGCTAACTTCAGTGTACTTAGAAGATCTCAGTATTGAAATAAAAGAAAAGCAATTACTCACCCTAACCTAACCATATACATGTGTATTCATTCCTGAGAGCTTAAAAGATAAAGGGCTTATTATAAGGAACTACAAATGAGATTTCATAGCAACCGATGTAACATTTTCCAACATCTAGTATTCTTCTTTTTTGGAAAATGTGTGGATGGCTAACCAATATTCATCCAAACTAGACACCTTAATATGATGAATACAGGTATTTAGAATAATGATTTTTTATATCAGATACACATAATTCCACTTTATTAATTTTCAATAAAAGATAGAACTTTTGAGCTGACTAGGAACTTTTTTGCAGCTTCTCCGAGAATTCTATACCAGGAAGAAGGCTGCAGACAGATGGCCAATTGTTTGTTCTTCAGATCGTCTTTTTCTCCTAGACTCCATGTAGACAATCGCTTTTCCTTAAACATGCAGTTTCCTCAGACAGAGTCAGTACATTTATAGGAACACAGATTTTTTTAAACATTATGATTCTAGCCATGGTTCATCTGATTGGGCATTTGCATTTCATAAATTTTCATCAAAAACACTTGCAAACTATTCTTTCTATGGGATACGTTTCCTAGTTGTTAGCCTCATCATTATTGTTAATTCCTCTTAATTTGGGGGAAACCCTTACTACTATTTCATGATGACAGAATTTATTAACCTGCATGGGTTTCTGTTTTTCCCTCCTTCTCTACCTGTTTTTCTTCTCTCCATTCTTTCCTTCACTTTATCCTCTGTGACTTTCTTTTCCTGGCTTGCATTCTTTCCCTTCTTTTGGGAAGAGTCTATTTTTCTAAACCAGGTTATAAAATTGATATGATAATATTTATCCAAATACCATAAGCCTTCTAATATGTTGCCACTTGAATTCCAACAAAGATAGCAGCATGAGGAAGGATATTTTATGTCTTATTTTATATAATTTCTTCTTGAAATAGACCTTCCTGCCGTATGCTCCATGATTTCCACATAAGACATCCCTGTCAATGTCAAATTAATGACTCCTAGAAGATGTCCTCTTATAATTTCATCAGATTAGTTCTTAAAATGAGTCATTTAGAGAAAATGATAAGATGTTAGGAAGCATATACTCAACCGTGGTCTCAATGTAGTCTAGTGTAATCACACACCATCTTGCAACGAGGAAATAACAAGTCTGAAGATGACATCAGAACCATAGATAAGTATGGGAGGCAGAAGGAGATATGGAGCATGGGAACTGAGAAGATGGTGGAGCCACTAAATGAGACCCAAAAATAAACCCTTGCTATTTTAAGCCACCAGAGTTGGATTTACTATTTCATGTAGCTGAAACTAAGCCTTAGTAAAAATGTATCTATTGTTTTATGGTGCATATACCTTTAGAGCTTTTTATGTGTCTCCAGCAATGTTTTTTGGGACACAAAGATGACCTGCTGTAGTATCCCAAAATAAAGTCCTTGCAATTGTAGGTCTTAAATTATTTCCTCAGGGTCAAAACACCCATGAAACTCGATTTTACCTCTCCTGCCTAATAAAGTTGAAAATGTACATTGACTTACTCATTTCAGAGGTACAGATGACCTTTATTGAGCTAGGTACTCATCCATAGTTTTATTATTTGAGAATAAATTAGAAAGCAGTTATTGTAAATTGTCCACTATAGTAATACCCTTCTATATATTTCTGCTTGGGTTGTGAACCATTAAACAACCAGCTGAAATGAGATGCTTAGCAGTGATGAAGAAATTTTAATCGGAGATTCTCTTTACCTAATGAGAAATTCCCATGGCCTAGAGCATCTTGTTTGTAAAGTTTCCATTGTCCAAGAATATTGTTGATGATTGTCCAAGAATAGTGTTATCTCAATCAATCAAAAGTACATATCTAACATTACCACATTAATTATTTTTGTCCCAGTAGAGAGAAAAATCACTACAAATTAAATGATTACTTTAGGACACAACTTAGTTTAAGAGATGTCAAAGGTTTTTTTTTTTTTTTTAAGTGACTCTGGAAACAAGGAAATAAGTTATTATTTAATCAAATAAAAGAATCAATAAGATCAAAGAAATAAGTTGGTTTTTACTGCATGTAAAGAAGGCTTCTAACTGACAAAAAGGATGGGTAAAATAGTAATATTTAAAATCAATGATATTAACACAACTCAAAGCTTGGTGAATAATAAATTAAGAATATTCTTTAAATTGATACATATAGCACATCCAAGTTACGATATTTCTAATGCAAACATTTATTAAAACTTTCATTTAATTATAAAATATGAACAGGTTTATCAATGATGTCTCCCAGCAATAAGCTAATATAGAAAGCCCTGGACTCTTCTTCGAAATGTGCCTCTTTGGCTCATAATGTGAATCATTCTGGCCCGTTCTGTGGTAGTTTTATCTTAAGATGTAAGAAAAGTCATTTTGAGCATCATTGTGTATGTTTGTACTGTTTGGGTAAAGATATTTTAATTCAGTAACACTTTTTTGCTCAACTGTAGAACAATCTAATACAAACCACCACATTATATACATATCAAAACTATAATTACAATACATGGATGGGTACAATAATTTTAATGAGTTACTGAAAATTTACTCAATGCAGAGTCCCATTATTGCATACAAAGTAAGATATGCTAAGCAAATTGCTAGTTGCCACTTTCAGCTTTCTCCCCATCTTCTCTGCTTATAGAGCCACACCAGAATGCCCCACAAAAGAAGTTCACATTTTTCAGTGTTCCTTGCTGTGTAGTTGCATAAGCATGATGAAACCCCACCACAAATTTGCTTCAGATGGCAAAACTAATGCTGCTATCTACACACACCATGAGTGTGAAAAGATGTTTTACTCACTTAGTGAGGCTTTCTGGGCAGAGGAGGGAGGCAGGTGATTCCAGAGCAGATCCAAAATGGCTTGAGTGAATTGGTGGTAAAAGGATACTAGCTTGAAGTTTTTATGGTGATAAACAGTGGGGCTGGAATGAGGGGTCCCACGCATGAGCAGAGGCATTTTTGGTTTGGATCAGCCCCCAGAACCAAAGGAGGGAACATTTAGGCTTTCTCATCAGCTTGCTCTGAAAGGCAAGAGGAAGGAGTGAGACTTAAAAACTGTGAGCAGTAAACATAAGAAAATGAAGTCAAACTCTGTTAGAGTAGTCATGTGACTTAGTTCTAATCAACGGGCAATCTGCAAACAATGTTTTCAACTTCTAGGAAATACTTTTAAAAGTATACATGCCCTTAAAATAATCATCTCTTTAATTTCATGCTGGATAAGATGTAGTCTTCCTGGTTGGAATTACAATTGCTATGGTAAATCACCTTGCAGATAAAGGTTACTTATGAAAAGTACTTATGGAAGGGTAGTTTGTCTCAGCCCTCAATACCACGAGTTATGAACTTGTATCAAAAAGACAAGTGTATTGTTACTTCATTTAAGTCACTGCTGTTTTTATTTTTCCATCACAACCAAACTTAATATAAACCTATTTTATTCTATTCTATAGTTTGAGAGTCAAAAAAATTACAAGGTAATTTGAGCAATCTGAGATAGGAAACTTCATTAATAGACATAAGACACCCATGTATCATACCCTGTAATATATTTCCCAGAAAGTAGTATAGTAAGAATGCAAAATAAGGATTATTGGTAACTAAAGGAATGAAGCAGCTTCAAGAACAGGCCATGAAAATTAAGTTGGTATTACAACACATCAAGAAAGAATAGCAGAAGTGATTGAGAAAGATATTCTGGGAACAAAGAACAAAAGTATCCTTAAAAGAGAGTAGGGAGTAGGGTTTGGTGAGAATGCAGGTTATACATGTGGTTGGCACAGGAGAGAAGATTGGGAAAGTAGGTTGGGAAATATATCATAAAAGTCATAATTATTAAGATTAAATTCAATGGTTTCATTTGTTTTTTCTTTTAACACTATCCATGAATTAACCAGTAGTAAAGTGATAGAGTGATTTTTTTGAAGGCTTTATTTATTCATTAGGGACAGAGAGATATAGGAAGAGAGAGCATGATCAGGGGGAGAGGCAGAGGTAGAAGGAGAAGCAGACTCCCTGTTGAGCCAGGAGCCCAATGTCGGACCGGATCCCAGGACCCTGGAATATGACCTGAGCCAGAGGCAGATGCTTCACCATCTGAGCCACCCATCTGCTCCAATAGTAGGGTGATCTTACTTATGTGTGGCCATTTACCTACCTGTGACTATAGAGTTTGGTTAGTCTTTGTAATCTTTTTGCCAGTAGGACAGGAGAGGAAAGAGCTAGAACCTGAGACTATTCTAAGAACTGAAACTGCTCAGAGAAACAACAGGTTCATGGAAACTTTCTAGTAGCATATGCTGAGAATCTCTTTTTTTTTTTTTTTTTTTGGCGGCGGGGGCGGGGGGTGAAAACAAAATGGAGTTGTTCCAACTAATTTCAAGCTAAGTGTTGAGTAGTGCATCTTAATATTACTAAAATGCACAGAATAGGCCTGAGCCACAAGTGGAATTATATCTATCCATGTGTCCTGCATCTGGAAGGTTTTTCATGAGTAATTGGAACCAGGCATTTCTTTCAGTACCAGCTCATCAAGGATGATTAAAGAAAGACAGAGAATCCCAGTCCTATGAAGGAACTAACTATCAAGTCAGAATTAAGTCAAGGAAAAAAGATCTAGGCATAAGCTTATAACTTGAACTAAAAGACATGGAGTGGGACCAGAAGAATAGGAACCAGTAGAGCAAAATTTACTCAATCATAATTTCAGACTAGGGAACAATATCAATAAATACTTCTGAAAACTGGATACATGAGAAGAGGGAAAGGATGTTGGAGTTTTAATGTACCTGGATAGGGAAGTATACTGAGGAAAGGATGAGACACAAGCTGACAGTGTAGAAATACAATGGAGAGCACTACTGTATGAAATTATGTATAAAATAACTAGCAAGATTAACTCAGTGATTAGATTATGTTCATATTCTCTAGATTCCATTATTTACAACTTTGTCTCCCTTCACCCAGTACCTTTTATCTTCTTTGGCATGGTTATTCTTGATTAGACATTTTCTGGTCTAGTCTATCAATTTACTTAACTATTTAGCTCCCAATCTATCTACAATTTACAATTTAGATTTACAAATGCCTTGGAGGCAGAGGTTGTTTTACTCCAATTTGCATTCCCTAAACAACTAAAATTTGTGTATAATTGTCATTCAAATATTTGTGAGAGTTAAATTAATTAACAAGTACTTTACTTGGTCAAATGGTGGAGAAGGCAATGGAAATGAAAATTTGGAAACAGTAATTCAACTTTTTGAGTACTGTCCACGGTGCTGAGGACAACTTTAAATAAAATTTCATTTCTGTCCACTGGGAGTTTATTGAAAGATAAATAGCCAAATGGGATATTATAATATGATTAGTATTCAGATAAAGGCATCATAGATGATATATGGGAGCATAAGAATTTTACCTGGGTTAACCCATTGAGTTTGGTACTGTAGAGGTCACTGTGTTAGTTTCCAATTGCTGGAAATTATTACATACTCTGGCTTAAGGCAACATAAGCTTATTATCTTATAGTTGTATAGGTCAAAAGCATGACACCCATCCCACTAGGTTAAATGAAAAGTGTTGACAGGGTTAGCATTTCTTTCTAGAGGCTCTAGAGAAGAATTTGCTTATCTTTTCTAATGTCTAGAAGCCATCTGCATTCTTTGGCTAGGGATTCCCTCACTCTTTTTTCAAAGCCAACAACACTGTCTCTCTGTGACTATCTTTTCATCATTACATTTTTCTCTTTTTGACCTGTGTTGTGAAAAATTCTCCATACTTATGGACTATTGAGATTAAATTGGGTCCACCAAGAAAATCTAGGATAATGTACCTATCTCAAGATCCATAATTTTAATCACATCTGAAAAGCCCCCCTCCCTATATAGGTAACATATTAACTCCTGAGAGTTAGGACATAACAATCATTAAGGCCATTAATCTGCCTACCTGAGTCACTGATATCTTCTAGAATATCAGGTTTAGGTCAGTGTATAAAAAGAGGTTGAGAGGAACAAAAGCAGTGAGTATGACCTTATGTAAATCATAGATAGAATAGTGTACTTCAGTGTCACTGTTTTTATTTTACTAATGAATATATTCATACACCAAATGGCAAGAAGTCATGACACTTATGGGTGTCAGATCTAAAATATAATTCCATTGGATGTTGTATTATCATTTTATGTATACCTCAGGATGAGTAAAGTCTTGAATTGCTGTTTTGTTTGTTCTGTTTTAACAATATATAGTGCCTTTTGATTATCCACATTTCAGATAATGGTAACTTTGTTTTTTCATGGTGGTAAGAGTAGATGTACAATCCCAAGAAGTTGTACAAAAAAATTGTATGCAGTATGATAGTAACAAGTATGATAGTAAGCAGTATGATAGTAACAAGGGTATAATCATTATTTAATTTTTATTTTAAAAAAGCTTTTAAAAGATTTTATTTATTTATTTGAGAGAGAGAGAGAGAGAGAGAGAGATCATGAACAGGAGGGAAGAGAAGAGGGAGAAACAGACTCGCTGCTGAGCAGGGACCCTGATGAGGGACTCAATCCCAGGACCCTTGGATCATGACCTGAGCCAAAGGCTGATACTTAACAGACTGAGCCATCCAGGCACCCCATTATTTAATTTTTAAAAAGATTTATGAAATCCTTGAAACATTTATTTATTAGTTTTAAAGGAGGTTAAGTACTTACAAAGAGTTATTAAGTTATATTTGTAACTCTGCCATTATAAATTTTCAAAAAATCAAGTCTATTAAATTTGGAATTTTATTTTACAATGTCCTAAAGGAATGTAGTTAATGAAATTGGTAATTCTCTTTAAATAGTATAGGGAAATTTTATTTTTTAAATATATAAGTAAATAAAAATTAATCAAAATTGATTTTATACTTGCAAATACTGCTTTACATAACATGATCTATAAATTGAGCTTAAAAGCTTAATGTAACCTCAACTTTCATTTTTTTAAAGATTTATTTATTCAAGAGAAAGAAAGAGAGAGGGTAAGAGCATGTATGGGAGGGGTGAAGGGAGAGGGAGAAGTAGACGCTTTGCTAAGCAGGCACATGGGGCTCCACCCTAGGATGGAGCCTGTGATCATGACCCCAGTCAAAGGCAGACACTCAACCCACTGAGCCACCCAGGTGCCCCCACAACCTCAACTTTTAAGTTATAATTTGAGTGACTTGACAATTTATTTTTTTAAAAAGTTTAATGTAAATATTTGTTTTCATGCCGAAGAAGTGTCTTCAAAAATTAAAATACAATTAATTATAAGGGAATGACCAGATATACGAAAACATTTCAGTTAAATAACGTTTACTACAACAAATTTATTATTTTAACACAATTGTGAGGAAGGCTAAGTTTTTAACAATAGAAAATTGCTTAAATTCAATTTAATTAAAATTAAAAATAATTTCAGAAATCTTTTGATATTACAAAAAACTATACATATATAAGCATACAAATAAAATTTAAAAATAGGGACATTCAGGATTCTTTTTTCTCTATATCCTTGCCAACATTTGTTTCTTGAGTTTTTGATTGATTTGTTTCTTGAGCCATTCTGATAGGCATGACGTAATATCTCATTACAGTTTTGATTTGCATTTCCCTAATGGTGAATGATGATGAGCATCTTTTCTTGTGTCTGTTAGCCCTCTTTATGTCTTCTTTGAAGCAATGTCTGGGCGTACCTGGGTGGCTCAGTGGGTTAAAACCTCTGCTCAGTACAGGTCATGATCTCAGGGTCCTGGGATAGAGCCCCAAATCTGGCTCTCTGCTCAGCAGGGAGCCTGCTTTCTCCTCTCTCTCTGTCTGCCTCTCTGCCTGCTTGTGATCTCTGTCTGTCAAATAAATAAATAAAATCTTTAAAAAAAATTTTAAAAAAGAAATGTCTGTTCATGTCTTCTGCCCATTTTTAATTGGATTATTTGTTTCTTTGTGTGATGTGTTGTATAAATTCTTTATATATATTGGATACTAGCCCTTTTTATAAGATATGTCATTTGCAAATATCTTCTCCCTTTCAGTAGGTAATTTTTTTAGTTTTTTTGTTGCTTCCTTTGTTGTGTAGAAGCTTTTTGTTTTGATGTAGCCCAAGTATTATGTTTGTTTTGTTACCCTTCTCTCAAGCACTGTTGGTAGGAATACAAACTGGTGCAACCACTATCAAAGACAGTATGAAAGTTCCTCAAAAACCTAAAATACCCTATGATCCATTAATCACACTACTGGGTTTTTCACCAAAGAATATGAAAACACTAATTTGAGGGGATATATATATCCTTAGGTTTATTGCAGTATTATTTATAATAGACAAGTTATGGAAGCATCCCAAGTGTCCACTGATAGATGAATGGATAAAGATGATATGCTGTACACACACACGTGCATGCACGTGCACAAGAATATTAAATAACTATTAAAAGGAATGAAACCTTGCCTTTTGCAACAGCATGGGTGGAGCTAGAGAATAAAATGCTAAGTGAAGAAAGCCCGTCAGAGAAAGGCAAATACCATATGGTTTCACTCATATGTGGAATTTAAGAAATAAGACAAATAAACAAAGGGAAAAACACACACACACACACACACACACAATCAAAAAAGCAAACTCTTAACTATAAAGAACAAATAGATGGTTACCAGAGGGGAGGTGGGTGGGGGTAAGGGGGAAATAGGTGAAGGGGATTAAGACTGTGTCTCCCTTTATGAGCACTGAGTGATATATACAGTTGTTTAATCACTATATTATATATCTTGAATGAATATAACACTGTATGTTAACTACACTGGAATCAAAATTTAAAAACAAATCTTATAAAAATGGGAACATTAATTTTTTAACTGAGGCCATCACATGTGTGGCATATTTTTCTACTTTTCCCTTAACTATCTTTATGCCTTTCTCACATTATTATAAAAATGCAAGGCAGTGTCCATTCAGAATATAGGCTGCCTTATAGTGATAACTGCAACTGGGTGTGGTAATATGACTAAGTGATCATTTCTGAAAGTCTTCTTTAAGAAACAGCCCACATTCATCATTTGCTCTCTCTTTGTTCCTTTCACATTCTGCCCTCTGGAATGAGGATGTTACCATGTTAGAGTCAACCATGAGGTCAAGGTTTTATGTGGCTCAGCATCAAGACAGAAGCCTAGCTCCCTGACAGCATGGTGTGAACCTCTACATGGCAGTGAAGTAAACTTCCATCATTTTGAACTCTAAGAGATCTCATCATTTGTACCTAGACCTAATCCCTAACTAGGTAATAAGAACACAAACAACTTAAATTTGTCATTGGTCTTTACACATTTTCCAAATTGCCTTCAATAATCACTATAAATAAAATATAAATAATATAGTGTTTAAAATAATTTTTTCAGAGGGATGCCTGGGTGGCTCAGTGAATTAAGCATCTGACTTTAGGTCAGATCATGATCTTAGGATCCTGGGATTGAGCTCCACATCCAGTAGGGAGTCTGCTTCTCCCTGTCACCCTCCCCACTCATGCTATCTCTCTCTCTCGGTCTT
Organism: Taxidea taxus jeffersonii; assembly: GCA_003697995.1. Classification (NCBI taxonomy): domain Eukaryota; kingdom Metazoa; phylum Chordata; class Mammalia; order Carnivora; family Mustelidae; genus Taxidea; species Taxidea taxus. Next base: position 33,516 of record RCUC01140948.1, read on the forward strand.
TCTTTCTCAAATAAATAAATAAAATCTTTAAAAAATAAAATTTAAGAAATAAATAATTTTATCAGAAACCTAAAGTTAAATGTGATATTATTTATATAAAATTTGCATTAATACCTTATAAAGGAAGAAATTATTTCCTTAACCTGGAATATTGATGCCATTTTCTAATAGTGGTTTCTTACCATTTCTAATTGGGTTATTTTAATATGAACATCTCCTGAAATCATGGTTAGTTTTTCTTACTAGTATTTCTATTGAGGATTTTTCATGATTTATTTTAGCTTATTGCATAAATTACTAAACTGCACAGTAAATCAAAAACACCATATTTATATGAAAATTATGTTTCTAGAAAATGAAAACATTATTTTTACTCTAGTCTAAGAAAATTATTTTTAAAATTATTTTTAATAGTCTTGAAGCATTTAAATGTATTTTCACTGTAATTCAATATCAAGTGACTGCATATAGGTATGGTTGATTACAAACCATTTTACTTACTTTGGCTCATCATATTTGAATTATGATTAGATTATTTTTCAATGTTTGCCACTTTACAATTTTATTTTTTTAAGACTTTATTTTTTTATTTGAGTGAGAGAGAGCACGAGAGGGGAGAAGGTCAGAGGGAGAAGCAGACTCCCTGTGGAGCAGGGAGCCTGATGCAGGACTCCATCCAGGTATTGTGGGATCATGACCTGGAATCAAAATTTAAAAACAAAATCGGAGTCGAAGGCAGTTGCTTAACCAACCGAGCCACCCAGGCACCCTCATTTTATGATTTTAAATTTGTGGTTTCTGTCATTTTATATTATTTAAAACTTATCACAAAAATTAAAAGAAGGATTTCTGCCTGGATAGCTCAATCGGTTAAAGCATCTGCCTTCCTCTTGGGTCATGATCTTGGGGTTCTGGGATCAAGCCCTTCATTGGGCTCTCCTTTTAGCGGCGAGTCGGCTTTTCCCTCTCCCTCTCCCTTTGTGTTCTCTCTTGATTTTTGCTCTCTCTTAAATAAACAAATAAAATCTTAAAAAAAATAAAAGAATTAATATTTTGTCTAGGTATGCTTGTACCATGAGTGGTTAAGTGTTTTCAGATGATTGGTGTTACAAGCCATATTTTGAGTGAATATATACTAACTTCCTATTGGATCAGCTGAGATGTTGGGCAAAAAATGCAAATATTAAAATGGTACAGTTTATGCTCTTCAGACATGTCATGTGTTTGGAAAGGGGCTTTTATTAAGCCTGTGTGAGGATACATTTCCTAGTCCAACTCATCAAAAACCCGTCTTATTTAATTGGAAAAGACTAAATTAAATTATTCAAATATTGGACTTAAATGAATACATACTTACGGATCTTCTAAAAAGTGAATTATACCATACCCCCCCTTATTTAAACCTTGACATTTTGAAAATAATATTTATTATGTAGAATATAAATTAATAAACATATTCTTTTTTCCTTACTAGTGGACAGTATTACTAAGTGGAAGAATTTATTTTCTTCTTCTAGTTTTGAGCTCTCGAATAATGTATAATTCTTAACATTAAATTGAATTGCTGGAAATTAATGAAATCTTCTAATTCTGCTTTATAAAATCTCTGGCATGCAATTGAAAGGATAATGGCATTTTGAAATACCTCACACTCTTGAAAATATTTTAATTAAAAGAAAGATAATGCTCTGTCTGCTATATCTTAAAAACAAACAAGATTCATAACAATCTGAGAATGTTTAAAGGGAACATCTTATCACAGCATGTGGAAAGCATCTCCTCACCCATATTTATTTTCTCCCCAGTAGTAATGTATACACTAGTGACTACCTTAATATGTTTAGATTTTTAAGGATGATATTTATCAGGTATCCCAGAATATTTAAAATAATTTTTTAAAGATTTTATTTATTTATTTGACAGAGAGAGATCACAAGTAGGCAGAGAGGCAGGCAGAGAGAGAGAAGGGGGGGAAGCGGGCTCCCTGCTGAGCAGATAGCCTGTTACGGGACTGGATCCCAGGACCCTGAGATCATGACCTGAGCAGAAGGCAGAGGCTTAACCCACTGAGCCACCCAGGTGCCCTTAAAATAATTTTAAAAGAGTATTTTTTTCTTTGGAGGAAAGTCAAATCAGTATAAGTATCTACGAGCAACTGTACAGGCAGATCAGTTCAGTGTGGGGATGCAGTTAGGGATTTATTTATCTGAGGGATGTTTGCATTTTCCTATCTTTCTTTGGTTAAGTCATAAAATCTCCCACTTTCCCGGGGTTAAATTACCAGGCTCTGCAATTTATCCATTGCTATGTGACCACTCCCAAACGTAGTGGCTGTAGACGACAGCAAAATCTTATTATTTTGAATGTTATACCTTCAGTCTTTGAAGGCATCTAAATCTAACCATCTAATTTTTCAGATAAGAACACTTACAGTCCTAACCATAACTAAATTGTTAGTTTTAGACTGCAGTCTCATACAATATATACTTTTATAAGAAAAGAGAGAAAGAAAAATGAAGGAAAGAAGGGAGGAAGGAAGGAAGAAAGAAAGAAGGAAAACAGAGAGGGAGAAAAAATCATAAGAGACTCTTAACTTGCAGGAAACAAACTGAAGTCTGCTGGAGGGGCAGTGGGCCGGGGGTTGGGATAACTGGTGATGGGCATTAAGGAGGGCACTTGATGGAATGAGCACTGGGTGTTATATGCAACTGATGAATCACTAAATTCTACCCTTGAAACTAATAAACAGTATACATTAACTATAGTGAATTTAAATTAAAATTTTTAAAAAGATATTTTAGGTTTGGCATAAGACATCACTGAACTAAGTTAATATCTTCAATTTAAAGGCATTATATTGCTTTAATAAGTAAACAGAAGTATAAGTAAACAGACTATGTATGATAGGATCTATATGTATATTTGAAAATATTCTCTGGCATTAAGAATAATGAGAAAAAATATCATTGCAGTCTCAAAGATAACTTTTTTATTGACTAGTGGATAAAGAAGATATACAAACTTACTTGACAACAGCACAAATTAAATTTTGTTAACTCTAAGGAATAATTTTGAACACTGAAATTTTGTGACATTTTGATACGCTATAGTGGAACCAACCTTCTACATTTGAAAAGTTTAATGATTGTAGTAATAGGTGATGTATTCCTGCCATACATGAGTGTTATTAGAATTCTCTCTAGAAGATTTTTTGTCTTTACAATAATTCTGATATTACTCTTTCTTAAAAAGCTTACAGGTAAAATACATTTCTTTTTTCTTTCTTTCTTTCTTTTTTTTTTTTTTTTGCTTTACTTAAAAATGCTAACATATGTAAATGTTTATTATAAGATATCAGTTCTTGTTTGGGTGTCAATTGTATATGAGCCCTCAGTATAAATGATGATATTCCAAACATAACCAAGAATGTTAAATACAACCAAGAAAAATCATTTAAAAATAGTACAAAAAATAAATGAATGCAAATACTCTTTTAGGTGAGGCCATATATTAGATCTCAAAACTTTTTAGGAAAAAAATAATACTGGGTGTATACAAACATGCAGACATGCCACGAAGAGATTTGTTATTTATACAGAATATGTTTTATGCTCACTACAACATATTTCTATATATTTCAAAATTGAAATATAATTTCTGAGTCTCTTGGCTCAGGGGGAAAAAAAGACAAGATTAGTGAACAATCTACTCCCTAGATTTTATTTATTTATTTAATTGACACAGAGACAGCGAGAGAGGAAACACAAGCAGGGCAAGTGGGAGAGGGAGAAGCACACTTCCTTCCAAGCATGGGGCCTGATGTGGGGCTCGATCCCAGGACCCAGGGATCACAACCTGAGCTGAAGGCAGACGCTTAAGACTGAGCCACCCAGGAGCTCCTAATCCCTAGATTTTAGCTTTCAAAATTGATTCTGAATCTTAGCTATGTAGAGAAAGCAGACAAAAGAAACGTAGGTCAAAATCATCCACAATTCTTCCATCTCAGCAATAAGATTAGGTTGCCTGGGCTGGGAGATGAAGTAACAGAGAGAAAAAGGTGTTGTGGAGTTTCAAAGAAGGAACCTTATCCTTCCTTCCTTTCTTCCTTCCTTCCTTCCTTTTGTTTAAATTCAATCAGCCAACTTATAGAACATCATTAGTTTCAGATGCAGTGTTCAATAAATCATCAGTTGCATATAATATCCAGTGTTTACCACATCACATCATGTGCACTCCTCAATGCCCATACCCCAATTACCACATTCCCCCAACCTCCCTTCCAGCAGCCCTCAGTTTGTTTCCTGTATTTAAGAGTTTCTCCTGTTTTTTCTCTCTCTGATGACTTCTCATTCAGTTTTCCTTCCCTTCCCCTGTGGTCCTCTGCCCAGTTTCTTATATTCCACATGTGAGTGAAACCATATAAAAATTTTTAGAAAGAGAGAGAGAGAGGCAGTTCACAGTTATAACAACAACGAGAAATACATACAGCATACAAAAGAAACAAAAACAAAACCAAGAAGAACCTTATACACCACCCTCTCCCTGGAGTTGAGACCGTAAGTATTTGTTGATGAATAAATAAATCGTATCTTAACATGGGATACGAATTTTGTGCTGCCTGTGTTTCAATTCAGAGTTTCACTACTTAACTGTCATTCTCAGTTCAGTCCTAAGTAAAATGCAAACAATGCCCTCCTCAACAACAACACAACATGAATATAAAGGATTTCACACAGTATTGGGCAAATAGAGATGCTCAAAAATAACATATTTAGGGGCACCTGGGTGGCTCAGTCTTAAAGTGGCTGCCTTGGGCTCGGGTCATGATCCCAGGATACTGCCATCGAGCCCCGTGTCAGGCTCCCTGCTTAGCAGGGAAGCCTGCTTCTCTCTCGAGCTCTCCCTGCTTGTGTTCCCTTGCTCACTGTCTCTCTGTCAAATAAATAAATAAAATCTTAAAAAAAAAAAAGTGTTTAATTACTGTTGGAAATTGATAAGAAATTTTCATCCTAACGACCTTGAGCACTTGTTGAACCAAATTACTTGAGCAGCATTCCTCAGAAAATCTACCAATACCTGAGCATCTGAAGCTTTTCTTTTACCCCCTCAGTGTTGCACTGGAGAAGCTGTTCTCATCAGATATTAGAAATAAATACACCAACAGAGTGCAGAATATGTATATGTATAAACAGAAACAACATTCAATTCTTTAGTTTGAGACCTGGGTAAAATCAGTCTCTTTTCATTGGTTTTCCCTAACCAAAGACACAGTAACCAATAAGCGACTACAACCACTTCAACTCTCAGACTCACCGGCTGCCACTTATTGACGCAAACACATAAGCCCGTGGAGGCGTGCTCGGTGGCAGAACCGTGGGATTCAGCCTTTTCTAGATTGTGCTGAATAGCCTGAAGTGAAAAACAAACAAGGGGCCTGGAGCAAAATTTCTTGATTAGCAGTACACAGTCTTTTAAAGTGATCACATGAACTTTCATCTGAAACATAGCTTGGAGCCACTAAAGATGGGATCTGTTGCTATGAGAACTGCCAAACAGCTCTGGTAAATTCCATGTGTGATAGATAATAACCTTTGTATCATTTAATACTGGATTTCCTGTTACTGATGGCAGCAAATAATCCTTACCTTCCTTTGGTGAACAGTTCCTTCATCCCAAAGCCCAAAACCATGTGTGAAGACATTTTAGCAAAGGATTTCCAGTAAAGCCTACAGAACGCATAGATCTGACCTAATCAGCGACTGCCTTGGGCTATCTTCTGTGTGCTTGCTGCTTTCCACATTATCTCCTGGGGTTGTTGTTATCTAACATTTGTAAATATTTCAAAAGTTCGATTTTTTGTAATCAATTGTAAATACTATGGAGCTAGATAGGAATCCCATCAACAGTGTTGGAGAGGATGCATCATCATTAAAATTACAATCAATCCATTTTCATTTCTCCTAACGTTTTTTTCTTATATGGCACCATGTGTTGATCCAGTGTTTCAACATTATAAAATGGCAGCTTAGATCTCAGAGGAAAATTTTTAAAAGATTAAAAAATGTAGGGAAGAACTGATTCACTTTCTTTAATTTGGCACCACCATGCTTCACAAATTCTCCAAGAGATCACATTATCGTGTGTTGTGCTAGAGCATATGGATTTATTGGCTCTGTCTGTCCACTCTCACCTTTTGACACCAAATGGTCTATATTGGAAAAGCACCAACCATAGTTTGCAACCCATCTTCAAGAAGGAATAATTTTTGAAGTATAAGAAAATATTCATTTGACTAATTTAAAAAAATCACATTCTCATGTAGTGGACTTATTCAGTTATATAACAGAAATTGTTCTATGATACTGGGCTGAGAATGTCTGTGTGACTTTTGACCAGGTCCCTGAATAGTACTTCATTGTGAGTTTTTAGCATTAAGAACAATTTCTTTCCTGCAAATAGCTTCTATTTTATCTGAGAACTATTTCATTGGTTAATATAGTTACTTCTGCTTTTTCAAGGACTCTCTATACACACAAGACAGCATTTCTGAGCCAATTGTAGAATATGATGATGTTGAAAGAAATCAAAGATCTAAACAAATGGAAAAATATTCCATGTTCATGTATATGCAGATTCAATATTGTTAAGTTAATGTCAGTTCTTCCCAAGTTGATGTATAGATTCAACAGAAACCCAATCAAAATCTCAGCAAGTTACTGTGTGGAAATCAAAAACTGATTCTAGAATTTATACAGGAAGGCAAAAGACTCAGAATTATAATATGATGATGACAGAAATAAGGATGATTTGGGGGTAACATCCTTAAGATTTGGGAATCCTGCAAACTCTTTGTAGAACATGGTTCAGGCTATGAGCTTCAGCTGCAGTGGGCAGTTGTGGGCCTAAGAACATGGTCATGAATCTATCTCATGGGCTTAGGGCAACCACTTATCCATGCTGCTAGATTTATCTCTACCTCTACCTTAATCTCTCTATGGCTGACCCTTGAAAAATATGGGAGTTAGGCGAGCTGAACCCCTGCACAGTCAAAAATCTGTGTCTAACTTTTGACCTCCCCAAAACCTAACTATGGACACCTACTGTTGATTGGAAGCCTTACCAAAAACATCAACAGTTGATTAACACATATTTTGTATGTGTTTATGTATGATATACAGTATTCTTACAATAAAGTAAGCTTTATGAAAAAGGAAGCTTTATCAAAAAAACCTGATTAAGAACATCATAAAGCAAGGGAAAATATGTTCATAGTACTGCACTGTGTTTATTGAAAATATCTCCATATGTGTGGACCTGCACACAGTTCAAACTCATGTTGTTCAAGGGTCAACTGTCTATCTGTATTGATACCTGTGTCTATGTGTATGTCTGTCTCTAACTATGTATCTCTAAGATTCAGAAATCACTTGTGGGCTGTGGGTTGGGAACACTCTAGCTGGAGGAGGAAAATACACACATAATTCTGCGGGAAATATCAGGGAATATGAAAACTGCTAAAAAGAACTGAATGTGAAATATTTGGAAAAGAGGAAACTTGGAGTTACATCTAGCATTGTAATTGGTCTCATGCTGCTTTCGTATGAATCCATTGCCGTGGGAGATAATTACTTTTCCCCATTGGTGAAATTAGAAAATCAAGCAGAAACTATGTTATTTTAAGCATTCTTTCAAAACACAAAGAAAAAAGCACCAGAAATTATGGGGAGTTTGGAAGTATATTTTTCTGCCACTTTGAAATAAATAGTCGAAACCCACGAATGCCTAGTCTGCAACAAAATACTTTCCTATCTGAGTGAATTGGTGGTATCTGTGGGGTCCTACTAGAGGAGTGCGCATTAGAGCAATTAGCATTAATTAGCACACTTATTGTTAAGGTTGGATGAGATCCTGTGAATGGGGTGGACAGAAAGGAAAATGCCCTGATCTCCACTAGTGCTGATCCCTCCAGAAAAGAAGATGGAAAGACATTGTCAGGAATCTGTAAGGCAAGCTCACTGCCACTACCCTAAGGGCAGCGGTTACAGAGGTCTGCCTCCAGTGGTTCCTGCTGATGGCTCTTATGAACATTATCTTCATCCAGAAATGGAAAATGAGATTCCAGAGAAATGATAATGTTATTTACCTTCATGGTCAAAAGCCTCCCAAGGGGCTCTAGTGCACATTTTACATTTTAACACAATGGAGACCACTAAGGACTATGCATTCCTCATGAATGTGGTTCAGTGAATTATGTGAGGACTTCCCTGTGTAATACAATATTGCAGCATGTCCTCAATTTTAATAACCAATAGCAGTTCTCTCTCCTCTTCTCTGCTTCTAATGAGGGAGATCTCCTTCTCATCCAACTATGGGTTAAAGAAATAGGCCCTGAATCAAAGTTTACCCATACTTTGATAATAGGGGACTTTTTTCTATACAGAATTATTATGAAATCCAGAACACAAATGTGAGAGATAGTGCAAGTCAACTTGATAATGTAATATGGATGAAATTTAAGATCGTTCATTGATTTATAAAGGCTATAATTCCATTAATTCTATTCTTCAATTAATTTTAATATTTATTTAATATTTGAATCCCCAAATTATATTAGAGTTAATGAAGTCATTCAAGTTTTAGTTAATATTATCTTAGAATTATAAACATGGATAGGGAAAATTAAGAAATAGCCAAAAAATATAAAATGGTGCAATTATTTAAAGTGAAATGTGGCAATATTTATTAAGTTTAAAATGACTACATTTTTCGGAATGTGCTTTAGACAAACTAGCACTAGTCCTCAGAATATGTGGATATATTTTATGTGGATACATTTTAAAATTCTTTTGCTAGTGGTTTCTCTTTCTCTTTCTCTCTTTCTAATATCAGAATTATATAATCAGATATGTATCAGACATATATTTATAGTACACAGACAACATTCTGATAATGTGTGTGTATACAGATACATATTGCAGAATTATTTGAACTAGCAAAAGAATTGAAATGAAATACCTAGAAGCAGTCTAATTATTGATTGAAAAAGAACACTGTACTATTATTTACCATGTAATCACTCAAATAATGAATTATTGGTGTACGTGTGAAAGTATGTGTGTTATCATAAGTTAAAAAATTCTGTAGTACAATCAAAGGTTGGGGAAAGTGCATGACTGAATGAAGGAGAGGTAATTTGTTTTCTGCTTTATGCTCTTATGTATTCTTTCTTTTCCTGCCACCACGAGGATATATTTCTTTTATAATTATAAAATAAAGGTTAAGTGAAAACACATAAAGAGAATAGGCTACCTTAAATTCATCCTGGAGCCAGTTAAGAAGCAAACCAATGAACAAATAAATGGCATAATTATAGAGTAGCACCAGCAGCAAGGAAATCAGAACTTTCAACAATATGACTTGGTATATTTTCTACATCGCCAAATTTATTATATGAAACATTCAGGAATAGAGGTGCTGCCTTGCAAATACTAAAAAAAAAATGTATTTTTTTTCTTTTCAAAATATTTAGTGTCTACAATTCATCAGTGAACCAAGTAAATCATGGCTTCTTCAAGTGCAAGGATCGAAACCAATTACCATTAGTGACCATCGGGTGCAGCCGGTCCTTTCTGTCCTGTTGCCTGAATCTCAATGATCTCCCAAGTGTGCCCGTGCAATTTAACAGAAAGATCAATATACCACAGCAGTTAGCAGCAGCTCTCTTGAAGTGCTTCACAAAACATGCTACATTTCTCTACCGAATAAATGTCAAAACATTCCAACAGCTACAATTCTTGGGAGAAATCGTTCTTCTGAAACATTATTGACATACTTTAACCCACATTTCCCGCAGCTCGCAGGCTTCCTACTGGTCAGTCAATTCTGATTTGCCAAGAGCCACATCGACACGTGTCCCCTGCTGACTTGCTCGGGTGGCATGGAAGATATCAGAATCTGGTAGATAGGTCTTTAGGTTCAAAGGTCAGTGGTCTAACGCTGACCCAAGGCCAAGGTGATGGCAACCTCTCTCCAGAGACTTGGCTTCGTCTCTAATATGCCCTTGAAATCAATCAATATCATCACAGAGCTTGCCTTTCTAAGCATAAAAGGCTGCCTGATGTAAATGTTTCTAGGTTACTTCCTGCAAACTGAAAGCTTAAAAGCCACGTAGGTGGAAGATGGAACAGATTTTATTTCTCACTTCTTGGAATTACTGTTTTTAAACCTTACAGTGATGGTGACTTTTCAAATACATGTGTATATAGAGATTTTCAAATGTATGTATATATAGAAATATTTGTATATGTGAGATATATGTGTAGAGGGAGAAAGAGAGAAGAAATAGATTTTCCTTTCAGTGGGTTAATTTTAGTTGTTTCACATCAAAACTCACGGTGTGGCAGTGGTTTAATTCTCACGCAATGCTCTGTGATATGTTTACATTCTTAGGTGCTGCTGAAAGTTCAACTTGGAATGCACATTTCTTTTGATGCTTGTTTTGTTTTCATTTTGTGCCCATATAAGCAGTGTTTCCCCTTCATCTTTCTTTGAATTATTTTATTTGAATATGTGAAATTCCTCCTGATAGCATTATGAGAAACAATCTTACATATGTACCAACAGAAAACCATTAAGCTAGCCTAAGCTTTTTGATGTTTACAAAAACAAGGGACCTTCCTGTCAGAAGGCTGCACTCCTTCATTCTAGACTCATGACTACATGGCTCTTAGGACCCAATCAACGCTGTTGCCCCCTTGGATCACTCTTAAGACATACTGCAAATGGGCAAAAAGGAGAATAGTTATTAAGAATGCGAAAAGTGATAACAACTATTATTCTATCAAAACAGATTCTCTAAAAATTTTTTTGGAAACCAAATGCATTAGCTACCTGCAGTTCCCAAATAGAGCAGGTTAGTTTGACTAATTTGGAAAGTTCTATATAACAGGTGCACTGAATCAGAGATTGTATTGGGCTTCTCTCAGACCTCTGCTGGTGGTTTGTAATGTGGCTACACTTAATACAGATCTAGTCAAGAGATCTGTAGAGAGAAAAGATCTCTCCCCAAAATAAAATGCTTCCATTACTTCTAGGGTGCAAAGATAGTCAGTGGACTGTGCACATTTACAGAAGCATGATTGTTAAGACAGTCAACAAATGGCAAGGCAGACCATTGGAAACTTATCCTTGGTTTCTTCAATAAATATCAGCAATAGCAATCTCAGTGATGAATTTTCCTTGGACTCCACTTAAAATTGTCCATTCTTTTCTAAGCCAACAGGAGCCTCTTAATATTATCCAGCATTAATTAATTGACCTTGAAGATATTTATTTAACCAATATCTTCATAGTTGTTCATTTGTTGTCCACCTCTCAAGACATTATCCAAACATGGATTTAACATCAAAATGAAAAAAATCACATGAAGATTCAAATACAACTTCCTCAGTAAGGTAGCAACTATATATTTCAGGGGGAAAAAAAAAATCAATGCCACTATCTCTTTCTCCAAACACACACAAAAAAATCAATAATGTTCTAAGTAACTATCTCACATATGTATTTTAGATTATGAGAATCCATCACTGAGATAATATGCAAGAATTACCTAAAGCCACAATGTCACCAATGTGAGGTGAGATTAAACATACAATACTACACAGAATGGAATTTACCATATGCTCCCTCACACGTACACACAGATGAGTTTCCTTGACTCAAATACTGAGTCCTAATAGTTAGTCAAGTATTTAAATATTCTAATCGCATATTCTTTGAAAATTCCTTAAAATAAATTATCTCTAATGAGATAGTTATTATTAACATCTGTTCAATAAATTACAGATATTATTCATTAACTAAAATAAAATTAAACCTAGCCCTTTTATAAGAGGATTCTTATAACTAATGTAATAATGTACGTATATCTTGCATTTCATAGTTTTAAGTATTTTGAGGGAAGGGTTGTTTTCTGCTCCAAACTATGTAAAATACATCATAATTATATGATAAATACATCATAAATTATATTTTATGTCCCTTATGAATACTTTACTCAGAAATTGTCTTCAAAACTCTCAACAGCCACTTCTTAAATAGCCATTTTACATTTCTTTTTTTTTTTTAAGATTTTATTTATTTATTTGACAGACAGAGATCACAAGTAGTCAGAGAGGCAGGCAGAGAAAGAGGAGGAAGCAGGCCCCATGCAAAGCAAAGAGCCCGATGCAGGGCTCGATCCCAGGACTCTGCGATCATGACCCGAGCCTAAGCCAGAGGCTTTAACCCACTGAGCCACCCAGGCGCCCCCATTTTACATTTCTTTTTTTTTTTAATTTTTTAAAAGATTTTGTTTATTTATTTGACACAGAGAGAGAGAGATCACAAGTTGGCAGAGGGGCAGGCAGAGAGAGAGGGAGAAGGAGGCTCCCCACTGAGCAGAGAGCCCGATGCGGGGCTCGATCCCAGGACCCTGAGATCATGACCTAAGCCGAAGACAGAGGCTTTAACCCACTGAGCCACCCCGGCGCCCCCCATTTTACATTTCTTATATCAGTTTGTTTTCATATAATTTTTCCATATCAGGAGGCTCTGAAAGGTTAAGAAATCATTTCATGTTTGGTTTCTAAACTCAGGGCTGTCTGAATCCAAAACCCATGTTTTAAGCTACAAATTATTCTCATGTTATGTTACCAAGAGTATCCCAAAGTGACGGGTTTATGGTCGTTAGAGGGAAAATTCTTATCTAAGGGAAATTTTGCTTTATATACCAGGTTTGGAGATGACATCAAGTGGAGAGCAATCATTAATGCAACTAATGACACCATCAGTATCCAGAAATATTTGGTCAAATTAGACAGAGAAGGCTTTCCATTTTCACTAAATCAGAATTACATAATAGTTACCATAAATGTTTCACAGAAATTACAAAAAAAAAAAATAAGGAAAACCCCATGATAGGCGATCAGAGTGTGGAAGATAAAAACTTAGCTGGAAGTAGTGGTATGAGGGAAGAGTAGGTAGATGTGTAGTTGAAGTTCAGGTTTCAAAATTCATTTGCTATTTCTGCTCTGTGGTTCCGGAGACATCCCACAACTTACTCAAATTTCCCTTTCCTCATCTCTGAAAGATGAGGACAATGATGGCCACTTTCATTTTGAGGATTAACTGAGATAACACATATTGTTGAAGAGGTCCACCAGGCAAAACCAATAAAAAAATAAATGTCCACATCAAAGAACATCATTTTGCAATATTAGAACACCAGAGATTAAAAAAGAGTGAAAGATAGAGAGAGCACCTATAAGATTACAGAGAAGAGGAAAGATTAAAGTCATATCCCAAGTAACTAAGGGGGAATGGCATTTGGTTATTCAGCAGCACAGTCAACAGCCAGATGTGATGCAGTATACCTTCAAATCCTGAGAGAAAGAAGACATTCATCTAGAGTCCTAAGTCTCATCAAATTATCAACAAAATATAAAAATAGAATAAGGTGTTCAAAACACAAAATTCCTCAGCTCATGGGCGGACACCCTTTCTTAGGATGCTACTGATGAGTTCAGTATAATGCAGAAAGGGGAAAACACACACACGCACACACACACACACACACACACCAGGATATGGCAGATAGGAAGACAGCAAAGTGTAGCCTAACACGGCAATTGTGTGGGAGCCCTATACCCTGGTTTAGTAAGACAGGGCTGGGAGAAGAAGGCTCTAGTGACGGATGGGGTACCGGCAGGATTATGTGATGATAGTTAAGCAAGTAAAAAAAAAAAAAAAGCATATGCCGTAAAACCATAAGAGGTACAAATACAATACAATAAAAATTGTTTTCAACTCCAGAAGAAAAATGGATGAGGTGAAGAGAAAAAAAAAAAAAAGTCTTTGTAGCAGAAAACCTGGTCCAAGTGTGAGAAACACTGTCATCAGACTGTAACCATAATAACTTCCTTTAGCAGAAATTATGATTATTAGGAATGTAAAGAAAAACAAGGACTTATTTCCACACAAAGAAATCAAAAGTTAATATAAAATGTGTATTTCAAGATATGTAAAACTGTAAGTTAGGGTAGCTCATAATGATTTCCTTGAGTTCAAATATTTGAAGACTACTACACTATAAAGAGGTCAGTCACATTTTTTATGATTCTGGGAGTCATCGGAAGGACAACAAAATGAAACCTGCAGGAAATATACTTCACCTTAACATAAGAAAAGATTATCTGACATGACATAACTTTGGTCAAAATGATCCCTTTACCACAGGAATGGCCATATATCAATCAGACAATTGTTCAATGGAGATTAAAAACAGAATTCAAGAATCAGAAATAGGAGGGTCCATTCTAGATCACCTCTAAGGTATCCTGCCTTGGGGTCAGTGACCCTTTGAAAAGCATGTGGGCCATGGTTATGATGGGAAGGTTATCTTATTTGTCCTACACATCTTGGATACTCTGGGATGCCATAAAACTCTCTGAAAGCTGAATACTGAAAATTTAAGGAAGAATTCTATGGGATCCCTTTCACCTCACCTACAAGTAGTTGAAGCACTGACTTTGTTTTACTATTCAAGGGCTGGAATTGAGTACTTCTTTTACTCGGAAGTGCTTTCCTGGGAGGTGGTATAGCTTTGAACCAGATCAAGAAGGTTCCTCTGAGAAGGAGCTTGTATTCTTTGGCTCATCTGGGCAGGTGTAAAATGGAGATGGAGATTATTTGGTGGATTTCATATTTCCAGGTCTTTCTTGGAGACCTGGAAATATGAAATCCACCAAATAAAGCTTGTTAAGAAGACTGGAGAGGCATAACTCAGCCTAGTATATCATCCCATGTTGTGCTGTATCATTCACCCAGACCAGTTTTATTAGGATTTGATTCAAATGCTTAATGTAATTATCTTTTGCAATTTAAAAGGTTCCTTTTTGTTTGTTTGTTTGTTTGTTTGCTGCCAAAGCACTGTGAAAACTGGAGACATCTTTTCTGTACTTGATGTGATGGTAGATCCACAGGGTAGGAAAGAATTTACAGAAGCTTAAGGAAATGCAGTTGTCATAAAACTGTACAGATAAGGTAGAGGAAGATCAGTTTCACGGTGACAAGTTAGCCCAATTTGATGGGTTAAAAAAATAGAGTTCTCTTGTCCTTGGGAGAGGATTACACTCTCCAGTGTGCTATAGGCCTGGCTACTCCAAATTAATTCCAAACAATCCCTCTGTACATTGGTTTTCTGTCTGACACCACCCAGGATGGCCTGGAAGTTCCATAAGTAAAAGAGGTTAGTTTTTCATTCTTTCTAATTTCATAGCATCCAAACACCTGAATTACACCTATTAGATGCTCACTTTTATTTGGGACAGCTGGAGGATATCTACATAATTCCTTTCCTCTATACTGGGTTTTAGGTTGATTTCAATGATTTAGAAACATTGGTCACTTTTAGAGTTACACTAGGACTAAATAAACTAGAAATATCATCAAATGTGTTTAATTCTTTTTGCAGAATATCAGCACTAAAGTATTAGAAAAGATAATTCATTCTTTCTATAATTCTTAGCTAATGTCTCTATTTTAGCATGTTCTTTGCTAGTGATTGAGAATCTGAAGGAACTCACTATCCCTGCCCACATATTTGCCATACGGTAAAGGCTTATGATAAAGAGTCCATACATCACATACATATTATCATATGTAGTCACAGCAAAGGGAATGAGTGGAACGATTCATAAGAGTGCTGAATTCCAAGGCATTTGCATGCTATTAGGTCTTTCAAGTTTGTTGTTTTTTTTTTTAACAGATTATTTTGGAAATTTCTTTTTTAAAAAATTTCCCTGAAGTGTCAATAGAAAGAGTGATTATTCCTCCACAAAATGAAAAAAGAATAAAGATGAGGTACATCAAATGCTCAGGAGGGTGATGTAGCAATTTTATCAGATTTCTGTAAGAAAAGATGGAAATGGTCATGTTCACATCAATAATAAAAATGTGAAATAATACTTGGTCATATGTAAGTGTAATAATCAATTCACCTGCAGTCTGAATTGCATCTATGGCAAGTACTTTGGAATGCATTAACTGTAGGTTATCATGGTCACAAAGCTATAATTTTTTTTAACTTGTGTTGAATTAGAGTTTCTCTTTAATTAAATCAGTAAGTTGTCCTTCCCACCTGAAACATCAACCCAAATGTCAACATCCTAATAGATTTGTAAAAAGGCTGAAGAGAGCACTATAAACAGATGACCAAGGAAGCATATTATTATTTCCCTGATAAATAGGCACAAAAGGACCAAATGTCCTTTCTCTACCAGGTAAGTCTGTAAGGTACTGCATTATTCTTCCAAAATAATCTCCTCACAAGTCAAATATTTATATATAAATGAAATGTAGGAAGTTTAATTTCCTATAATATATATTTAAGTAAATCTAAAATATTATACTAATGAAAAGACAAAATGGTGGACACCCAGGCTTCCAAACTTTTAAGGAAAAAATACAAGACAAAGGCCAAGATCAGGTTTAAGTTTATGCTAAAGAAGCAGCTTTTAGAATGAGAAGAATATTTCTTAGCTATGTCCCACTGAGAACATAGCTGAGATAAAAGTTTGATGATAGGATCTTCTCAGAATTGTCCCCACACGGAGAGACAAAGGGTGAGCAGATATCCATTGGTTGCCACCTCTGCCCCATTGGTTGAGACTGTCCCACAGTCATGAACCCCTTTGCATATGAACTCATTGCACATGTGGAAGTACCACAAAGGAGCTGTCAAAGCAACCAGGTGCAGGCAGAAAGAGATATGTGTATAGTTGAGGTGAGGTACTGATGGCACAAAACCACCCTCACAGATTTTATTCACTATAACCATAACTGAAATTAGGAAGGAGGCCACCAGGGTATCAGGTGAGCCACAGACCTATTGTAAATAGAGTCTGAAAATTTCTTCTCCTGATACCACCTCTCCCAGATCCTCTGTGGAGAATGAGAGGCCCTCCCTCACAGGATGGTACTCCGAACAATGAAGATCTCTGTTACCATTTTCTTTAAACAGAAAACCAACATTTATTATTTAAATAAACATCTCCATCCACAGTATTACACAAACATACCAATAAAAATGACAAGAGCCATGAAATTGTAGACATGAACTAGGGATTTAGGAAAATATCCAAAAAAGAAGTATGTAAGCTAAGATCTGAATAGTCAAGATAAATTAACAAGATATGGGGGTAAATCTTCCCATGCACATGTTGTATAATGGCCTTGGGGCAAATAGCATGGTCACTATCTGCTATTAAAGGAAGAAGTCAGAAGGATGAGTTAAGTATGGTCACCCATTCTCTCTGAAAGTACATAAAGATGTATTTACTTCTAGTCAAATCAAAGATATAGAGAGAATTCAGGGTGATCTATTTCTGGTTTCGTTTTCCAAAGACTGGCTTACTCATCTCTTTTCCCTTGACTTCATCTTTATACTATCAGATGCACAGAACTAAACTTAATGGTATTTTCTTATAAGGTTATTGATAACCTTGATACAGAACAAACTGCTGTCCATTAATGAACTCTGCCCTCTGTAATTCTGATAAACAGATGTATAATGCAAACTTCTACTTTGCTTATTAATTTCTGAAGAATAAATCAAAGTGATAACCAATGAAATATTTTATCAGTGTTCTTGTGAGGATTACTTCACTAAATGGGAAAAAAATAAAGAAAGCAATGGATCCTATGCATAAAACCATATGCAACATTAATGCATTTTTTGAAATCAATACATGTTAAAATGTCATGTTTTTTCTGAAAAAAAAAAAAAGAATTAACATTCTGGTTCATTGATTGGCACCTAAAATATATTCTCCCTCAGAGACAAAGATCTCTTAAATAAAAACTAAGAACACTGTGCAAAGTTGAGAAAGAAATCAAAGGAAAAGTAAAACTGGATATTTAAGTACCTTTAACAACATTTTTTTCCTGTGGTTTGAACAAGGGGTCCCAACATTTATTTTGCACTGTGTCTGTAATGAATCAACTAACTCACCTATTAACACCTAGCTTCTATATGTATTGTGGAGCAGACTAAGATGTCTAATTAGCCAGCAGAGAATTTCTTGCTTTCCAGTCCCCCTACTTCTACCCTGCTGTCCCACTTTAATTTATGCAATAGTTATTTGTGTTTTCCCACTTAGAATTTCAATTTGCTCATTTAGAAATAACAAAAATAAAATTAACCCTCTTATGTGGAGAGGCAATTTATTAGAAATGAGAGATTCAGGAAGTCATATGATCCTTTAAAGGGAAAAAAACTGTCCTAGAATGTTGTTAGGAGGAATGCTGGGAGGCTCCTAGTCTCCTTCCTCATTCTCTCAGGAAGACTCATGGGTAACCATCCATCCCAAGTTTTCTGGGACAGTCCCAGTTACCACTTGTGGAAAAATGACCAACAGTTCTCTCCTGTTTACTCTCCAAAGTGTTCTGTTTTGGGAGGTTAATCACCTGGTCACCATACATGTGGGCATGGTGAATCCCATGATGGGGACAGAAAGGGCAGGGATTGACAGAGATTCTGAGTACCTGCACATAAGATCTCTGAACATCTTCCCAGAACACTGCATGCAAGAACTCATCATGGTGACCTTCTGAACAATTGACACATGCAGTAACAGTCTTTCAGGGAAGTAGCTTTCTCTGTCCATAGCTTGTAGCTAAATGGCAAGTCATTTGGCTCTTTGGTACAGAAATAGGCACAGCCCCATCATAGATGATATGTGCCTGAGAGATAGAATGAGAGGTTTGAAGAGATGGGGGAGGGGGCAGCATTCAGAAGTGGTGAAGCGATTAGATTGACGGGGGGGAGGCTGACTTGGATTGGAAAGGAGTACACCTTATCTACAAAACCAACCCAAATATAAGGGCAAAAAGTGATAGACATTAAATATATTGACACAAGTACAAAAAACAACAAAGAAACAAAAGCTAAGGTGGACTAAAAATATAATATTTTCCAGTGAGCCAGTGGTCACTAGTTCTTTTCTTCTTTTGGCCTTGTTTTCCATAGTTTAACACTGAGGTTGACTTCTCTGGTGCCTTTGTAAGCTTTCTTACAAATCTCCTGTGAGAAAGAGAATAAGAACCTTCAACAGTTTTTAAGGCATGAGAGAATAGGAGAGAATCTTCCCAGCAGCCTTGAAAACACACCTTCTCGTGCTCTACTGATCCTAAGTAGGTACAGGAACATTACCGCTGTTTTAAACTAAAAATACACATAAAAAATAAAACTACATTTTTAAAAATCAAGAAAATGAGACACATGAGACTCAGAATACTGTGACCTTGGATGCGGATTTGGGGGTTGGGGATGGAATTGGGGGAAGGCGAGGAGCATCGCAAACCTTTAACTGTGAGCTGAGTAGGGAGTTTGGAAAGCTGGATCATGAATCACAGATAATGAGCAATCCAGTTCTCATGTTAAAAGAAACATGTATTTTCCATTGGATATTCTTTCCTGCTTTGTCAAAGATTAATTGACTGGGTCGCCTGGGTGGCTCAGTGGGTTAAAGCCTCTGCCTTCGGCTCAGGTCATAGTCTCAGGGTCCTGGAATGGAGCCCCACATCAGGCTGTCTGCTCAGCGGGGAGCCTGTTTCCCCCTTTCTCTCTGCCTGCCTCTCCGCCTACTTGTGATCTCTCTCTGTGTGTCAAATAAATAAATACAATCTTTAAAAAATGATAATAAATAGATAAATAAAAATCTTTAAAAAAGATTAATTGATCATATAATTGTGGGTTTATTTCTGAGTTTTCTATACTGTTCTATTGCTGCATGTGTCTGTTTTGTGCCAGTACCACACTGTTTGGATTACTACAGCTTTGTAGTGTAAGTTGAAATCTGGAATTGTGATACGGCCAGCTTTGTTTTTCTTTTTCAAGAAAAAGGGGTCTTTTGTAGTTCCATTTAAATTTTACTATTTTTAAAAAGATTTTTAAGGGTTTTTTTTGTTCTACTTCTGTGAAAAAATTGATATATTTTTTGAAAGATTTCATTTATTTATTTGACAGACAGAGATCACAAGGAGGCAGAGAGAGAGGGAGAAGCAGGCTCCCTGCTGAGCAGAGAGCTCGATTCGGGGCTCGATCCCAGGGTCCTGGGATCATGACCTGAGCTGAAGGCAGAGGCTTAACCCACTGAGCCACCCAGGCACCCCAAAAATTGATATTTTGATAGGGATTGAATTCACTGTGTAGATTGCTTTGGGTGATACAGACATTTAACCAAATTTGTTCTTCTAATCCAAGAATATGGAATGCCTTTCTATTTCTTATGTCACCTTCAACTTCTTCATCAATGTTTTATAGTTTTAAGAGTACAAGTCTTTTACCTCTTTGATTAGGTTCATTCCTAGGTATCTTATTTTGGTGCAGTTGTAAATGCACCAAATAGTCATTTTCTTAATTTCTTAAAAATTAAAAATTAATTCTTAATTTCTCTTTCTGTTGCTTCATTATCAGTGTGTAAAAATGCAACGGATTTATGTTTCTGTTGATTTTGTATACTACAATTTTACTGAATTCAGGATAAATACTACTTTTTGCTGGAATGAGCAAGAATTCAACCCTATTCTATTCCTCATGTATTTATTCTATTTCTATTATTGCAAGCTATGCGAAAACTTGCCCATAAATTAAAAAATGAAAATGAGATAATAAAAAAAAACTTGAAGCAAAAAATAAAAGAAAAAAAAACCAGAGCAATATATAAAAAAAGAAAGAAAATGGCATAATTTTCGCCATGATGATCCCATTCCCTTACACTTTCTCCATGTCCTTTGCCAAAAATCTCATAATAATCTGTCATCAAAAATTATTTTTAGAGGTCTATCAACTTCTTACCAAATTAAATATTTCTTTAGTTTTATTAAAAACAAATATTTGGAAATAAACTGAGTCACAAAATTATTTGTTACCTAGATTTTGGGGTTTTTCACTTTTATAATACCTGAATGACTATTTCAAACTGTCCCTTTGCTTGATATCTCAAATACTTTTCCATGCTGGGAAAATAAACAATAGGAATGCTAAGGAAGTGAAGGAGGAATTGCAAAGCAGTGTGACACAAGGGAATTCTCAGGCAGATCAACTTTAGGAAAGGATATATTGCAGCTGAGAATCTGGGAACTAATTCCTTTAAAATCTTTGAACGACCTTAGGATATTTTTGGGGTACACATTTGGAAATTGCTTCCTGAAATTATTTTGGAAATGCCAGATCCATTAGAAAGTGAGAAAAAGGTAATAGAAGCAGGAGAAAACCACCCAGAAATATTTACCTTGCTAAGTAGACCAAGAAAATCATATATGTAGACCAATGATCGAGACGGTTAAAACAAAACCAGAAAAAAAAAATTAAAAAGAAACTTAGAAGTGGCAAGATTTTGCCTGCATGCTTTGTGAAGGGTTTAGGTCAGTGCTTCCCATATGATACAAATTCATAAAGATACAAACTCACAAAGTAAATAAGATTTCTGGGCCAAATCCCAGAGTTCTGATATCACAATGTTCAGACATGACCTCAGGAAGCTAAATCTTTAATTTTCACAGTAAATTCTTCCCCATACAATATTTTGTGAACCATTTATAACAAATTGGACCATTCGATTTGCCAAGTTTAGCCTTAAACTTGGAACAACACACCTCAGTAGTGTGTAGATAACCAGCTTTTGGAAAACAAAAACAAAAACAAAAACAAAAAACACCCAGATCTGCAACATTTTCCAAATTTGTCCCACAAATACTCTCATCAAGTGTAATTTCAAGATACCAATATGATGTCACTTCACAAGGAAGTGGGAAAAAGATGGGCACATTCAACTCTTGTGAGATACTACAAACCAGCTCCTGCACAGCCCTATGATAGAAGAAGAGTTCCATTTACAATTATGGTACATTTACAATTACAATTTACAATTATGCTAGCTTGTAGCCAACTGAAATACAGGTAAATTAGAAAAGCCTGATTCATACAAAAAAGGAAAAAAAAAGTCATCATTTGAAGGAATCAAGAACGTACTAAAGCAGTTGGAAATTTAGGGGCCAAGATTCCATGAAGAAAGGAAACTTACTTAAGTGAGACCAACATTCTATAGATCTATTTACTCAAATCACTTGATACTTTCAAAACACTACAGGATAAGAGTTAAGAAGCAAAGCATTAAACAATTCTAAGAGGCATAAAATTTTCCCTTATATTTTGGGAATCACTCTGGCTTAGGGGAAAAATTCTGAAATTTGGGTCTATTAAGTCACCCAGAACTTGTGTATGAGGAGGGGGGAGTGGAGAAGTATTCAGTTACCTTAGAGAAGAGGGTCATTGAGAAGTGAGCCTAAAAGTCCGACCTGCTGTATCATTCAAGGTATTCTCTCTATGGCTACTAGCCACAAGAGACCAAGAATAAAAACAGAAGCCATGAAATAGAGGAGTTAAATACAGCTTTTGGTTGTCTCAAAGGATTGAGGAAAGACAAATATAGTACAGAGCTCTTTAAGAGATTTTGAAAAACTGTAGATTTCCAACTAAGATACCTGAAATATGAGACTTAAGAGTGAATAAGAAATAAAGGAGTCCTTACAAAAATGTAAACCTAGTCCTGAAATAGCTTAGCTTTTGATTTGATTATGATGATTTTCTCCTTTTTCTAATTGTCTGTTGGAAGATACAGTTTCACCCAGAGTTTATACCTGTTTCTAATACATGATTTCTATTATTCATTAAAAAGTCAGTGGGCATTCTAAGATACACGACAATGAACTAAACCAATAGGCAACCAAGCTATTAGGATCATCATACACAGTCTTCAGAATAATTGGTTTACATATTCAATAACATAGGTGACATAACAACAATATAACCAATGAACTTGTACACATTTCTATTGTAGAATAGCAACCTACTACAAACATAAGGGCTTAAAAGAGCATGCATTTATTTTGTTTTTTGGTTTCCATGAGTCATGAGTTCAGGCATGGTTTTGCTGGGTCCCCTGTTCTGGGTCTCACAGGTTGTAATCACTGCCAGACAGCCTATGTCTTCATCAGGAAGCTCAGCTGGAAAATACTTTCATTCATGTTGTTGCCCAAATTGATTTACTGGTAGCTATGTAACTTAAAAATAAAGTACCTGAAATTAAGTACTCAGCAGTTGTGTTTAAGAACAGATTAGAGATAGATGAAGAGAGGACTCTTAATCTGGAATACAGCTAAGTAGAAAGTGTATAGATTGAAACTGGGAGAAATATTTGCAACTCATGTAGCTGATAAAGGACCTACATCAGCAATACATAAAGAAGACTTAAACTCAACAGTCAAGCAAAAAAATCCAATTTAGAAAAAAAGGGCACAAAAATCTGAACAGCTGCCTCACCAAAGAAGCTATATGAACATAAAGGAAGCATACTAAGAGATGCTCAATATCATTTGTTACTAGGGAAATGTAAATTTAAAGTACAGTGAGATACCATTACACATCTATTATAGTGGTTAAAAAAATAAATCTGAGTATACCCAGTGCTGGAAAGGAATCTGTGTAGTTTGCTAGGGCTGCTTTGAGAAAGTTCAACAAAGTAGGGGGGCTTAAACAACAGGAATGTATTGTCTTGCACTGCCAGAAGCCAGAAGTCCAAAAACAAGGGGTTGGTAGGGTTGAGGGGTCTGAGGAAACAATCTGTTTCAAGACTTTTTCTTTAGCTTGTAGGTGATCATTTTCTTCTTATGTCTCTTTCCATTATTTTCCTTCAATTGTGTTTCTGTATCTGAATTTATGCCCATTTTTTAAAACACCAGTCATATTAAATCATTGGCCACCCTAATGACTTAGTTTTAACTTGATTACTTTTATAAAAACCTGTATCCAATAAGATCACATCTTGAGGTACTGAAGGTTGAAATTTCAACATATGAATTTTGAAAGGAATACATTTCAACCCAGTACGGATGCCGAGCACCAGGGAAGCTAATTTATTACAAGTGGGAATGCAAAATTGTACAGCCACTGTGAAAACAATTTGTCAGACACTCGTAAAGAGGATCATACACTTACAAGTGACCTATAATTGCACTCCAAGGTACTTACATAACTTAATTGAAAACTTATGTTCATACAACACAACTCAGCAATAATAACAACTGAATCACACAAAAGCTTTGATGTAAGTTTAAACACATTTCTCTAAGTGAAAGTAGCTAAATCTCAATGGTCCATATTGCATACTATGGTATTCTGAAAATAGATAAAACTGCAGGAATAGAAAACAGATTAATGGTTGGCAGAGTTTGGAAGAAGTGAGATGACTGCAAAGGAAGCCCAACACCAAAATTCTAAGGTAAAGAAACTGGTTCCTGCGGTGGATACCTTATTTTATGGATTTATCAAAACCCAGAGATTGTACACAACAAAGAATACATTTCACTGTGTTCAGATAAAGTCATAATACCCAGGATATTGGGTGATCTTAGTGTGTGACATGCAGTGTGACAAATGCCTCTAACTGTATTACAAATGTGTGACAATGCTACAGTTGGGGGGTGGAGGTGAGTAAGGAAAAGGTTAAAGTATAGGCAAGGACAGATAGGAGGCCCCTGATTCCCCTGACTAGGCTCACAGAAATCCCAGATTTGGAGAAATGTTGCAGATAAGATATTAACCAGAACAAAGGGAACATAGAATCCACCTTCTTTGTCCTAAGTATAGACCAGATATTTACATGATAGTTACACATCCACCTTGTTTGTGTTAAAAGTTATAGACAGGATATTTACTAAGCTCCCTGGTCAGTCTTCTATAAAAGAGAAACCATGGAAACCCTCAGAAGAGACTCATTTGGGACCCAACTCATTCAAGAGAGTTTTTTATTTCTCTTTCTGTTCTCACCTTCACTTAATAAACTTTCCCTTCACTTCACTCATTTGGGTCTGCATGATTCATTCTTTGAGTCCGTGAGACAAGAACCCTGCAACAGAGGAAAAAGAGGTTGAACTAAGAAACTTTGGAAACCAGTGCTTTGACCTCTGGTTATAAAGTTGAAAATGAAAAGGACTTCATATAAGCATTGCCATCGAGTTGTTAAATTTGTTTCTTGCATGGTCCACCTTAGCAATTCAGAAACTATTTCAGGTGTACAGTAGGGGTAAAAACTATATGCAAATGAAGTGTAGACCATGGGATTCCAAGTTTCCATCTGACAGAGAGAGAAATTACAACAGGAAAGCAAAGCTAGAATATACTAAGCAAGGGCCTGGATTAGATTCAGAGATTTCAGTATTAACTCCTGTACAATTTAATATACAAATATATAATGAATAAGCAGATGCAGAAGTAATTGTGGACAGGTATGTATATGCTGGTTAGTGTAAATGAATATATTTCCCAATTGTGCCTCTTGAGAGGGACTGAAACAGCAATACCTAAGTAGCAATGTACATACACAGTACCCAGATCTTGGTTTCTTATATATTCTTCAATGAAAGAAGCATAGGCTCTTTCGAGAAAAGGCTTAAATCTAACACCAGGACAGAGAAAACACAAGCCACAAATCGAACCTGTAGTGTTTTGCAGTGCCAGAAAATAAAGAATTAAAAAAAAAAAAAAAAGTGAAGGCATGCCAAAAGAACACAGAAAAGCCAATGTGAAAGATGTCTTTATGATCAAGGCGGGGAAATATGAAAAACATATTAAACATAATATTGGACTATAACCAAAAGAAGAAACTAAATATCACTGAGTCGAAAATTTCTACTAGAATACCACAGTAACACATGGCAGCAGGCAATGTTGTAATCAGTTGGAGAAACCTTAAAGGGTGTGGGATGCTTGCAAAGCCTCAAATTATCTCCCCTATATTTACCAATTGCTTGGTCATTTTAATATATGGCCACGATTCACTGAAGCTCTTACCACTGGGAGATGGGATTTAATGTTTGTCTCCTTGAGTGAGGCCTGAACTGAGTGACTCACTTTGAATGAGAAGAGAGTGGAAAACTAGCAATTTGAGAAAACTAGTAATTTTGCAGTAGAGAAAGCAGGCAGATACTTACTTGACCTGGTGGCCAAGGTAAACACCACTAATGATAAATCCTATTGGTATCATGTGTCCCTGATATAATATGATGGGAAGGGCACCTCTCCTAGTTTACTTAACTGTAATATTAAATAGTGGAATTTATGAACAACCTAGTCTTATTCTTGATTTAATGAGAAATATTCTGGAATTTCCCAATTAACACACTGGATTTTCTGACTATATATGTATGTATATATGTGTATATATATATATATATATATATATATATATATATATATAAATGACAATTATAAATGACAATTTTCTGACCATATATATATACACACACATATATATGAATGATAATTATAAATATATATATTTCATTGGAAGAATCCACTAATTCCTGTTTTATTACATTTGTTTTTAAGCTTTATAGAGGAATTTATCATAAACAGAAGAGAGCACAAAAACAGTAAGTTCAGCTCAATTATTCACAAATGCAGAACACACACTTGTATGCAGTAACTAGATCAAGAAACAGAACATTTCTAGGCACCCAGGAGCCTCCGTTGGCCCTCTTAAGTCACCACACACCACAAGGGTAATCAATTCTCTGACTTTCATACCAAAAGTTAGTTTCATCTGTCTCAAACTCCATAAAATGAAATCATATAGTATACCCTCTTTTTTGTCTTGTTTCTTATGTCCATTGTTAATATTTTCAAGGTTCATCTATGCTGGAAAAAAAAGGGTGGAATGATTCATATTTGAAGATGTTTTGAATACATACCTGGAAAATCCAACTATTTTTAATATGTTTGATGGTTATTAAATAATCATTAATAGTATAAACAAAAAACAAACAAAACATATGAAGAGGAGGATTTATCATTTTTATATCAAACAAGAAAATATCTCTGTGTAATTTCAAGAAGTGATATCTAATACCTACGTAAGGGAAACTATGATTTTCCTGAGGGAGAAGAGCTCCTGAAAAGGGAGAAATCATAAACTGAACAAATGGAAGGACATATCATATTCTTTTACAGGAAGACCTAAGACATTAGTATGAAATTTATCCCTAAGGTAGCAGTTAACATACACATTAAATGTAATCTTAATAAAAATACTATATTTTTTCTGCAGCTTAACAAGGTGATAGTAAATATTATTTTAAAGGGGAGAGGTAATTCCATCAGATATTAAACTACCCTAAGTTTCCTATAATTAAAATAACATAATCTGGGCCCATGCTTAGAAAGACAGACTAGTGGAATAGCAGAGAAAATCAAGAAATAGTACCAATTATATATACACACTTAGTATATATTTAAAGTAGCATCTTGGGCGCCTGGGTGGCTCAGTGGGTTAAGCCTCTGCCTTTGGCTCAGGTCATGATCTCAGGGTCCTGGGATCGAGCCCCATATCGGGCTCTCTGCTGGGCGAGGAGCCTGCTTTCCCTCTCTCTGCCTGCCTCTCTGCCTACTTGTGATCTGTCAAATAAATAAATAAAATCTTAAAAAAAAGAAAAAAGAAAAAAATAAAATAGCATCTTAAATCAATTGTGAAAACATTGGCCCTTTAAGATGGCTTGAAATAACTGGGTATCCATATACAAAAATATAAGATTATATTGAAGCAATTCTACTTACCATAAACCAGGATAAATTCCAAATGAATCAGAGAACTAAATGTAAAAATTAAAGATTGCAATTACTAGGAGAAATATAGGTGAATTCTTTCATAACTTGAGAGAAGAGAATTTTTATATTCATGACTGAAAAATCCAGAAGGAATAATATGCTAGAAAATTTAGATTGCCAAAAAAAAACCCACTTATCAATGACAAGACTAAAACAACTCATAAGCAAAATTAAAAGAAGACACACACTGGTAAAATAGATGTGGATAAATATATATTCACATATATGTGCATATGTATGCATGAATATGTTCACATATATTTTCTGAGTATATATGTGTATGGGTATGTACATATATGCCTTTGTGTACACATATGAATGTGTGTATGTAGTATACATATACACACATGCATGTATGGGTGTATGTGGTATGTGTAATATTTGCGAATATTATTAAAATGGTTTGTTTTTGGTGCATCCAGGTGGCTTGGTCGGGTGAATGTCTGGCTCTTGATTTTGGCTCAGTTCATGATCTCCGGATCATGTGATCAAGCCCTCCATCAGGCTCCACACTGAACAGGGAATCCGCTTGAGATTCTCTTTCTCTCTCTCCTCCTGCCCTTCCCCCTGCTCTCTCTCTATCTCTTTCCCAAATAAATAAAAATACTTAAAAATAAAAAAAAAGAAATGGTTTCCTTCTAATTACATTTGTAAAACTAAAGATGAAAATATCAACAGATAAATTTAAATTGCTCTTAAATTTATAAATTGACACTTAAACTTATTCATTGTAGTAAAATTATAATTCTAAAGTAACCATACCTAGAAATCATTTCTCAGCTATTAGTTGGTGAAATGAAAAAAAAAAAATTCAATAAAACCTTCTGTTGGTGAGGCGCTCATACATTGCTACTGGGTATAAAAATGTTACAAATGCAATGAAGAGGGGCTTAGCAATATCTAGCAAAACTGCATGGGCATCCACATTTTATTTTGCAACCCCAATTTGAGGAAACTTCCCAAAGGGTAGCTTGGCAAAGACATAAGAAGACCGATGTATAAGGATGTTCACTGCAGAAAATAAAGCAAAAGACTGAAAACAACTCAAATGTCTACAGCAACTCAAATGGTTCACTCAAACTGAACCAACCAAATCAACTCTGGTACACCCACACAGTGGATTCTAGGAAGTTGTGAAAATAAATGCTGAATATTACTATATATATTAATGAGCCATCTCTAAGCTATTTAGTAAGTGTACATAAAGGTAGAGAAAAGTATGTATAGTGTGCTACTATTTATGAAAGGAAATAACTAGGTAGTTAGGTAGATATACATAGACATGTAGATAGAGAATAGGGAGAAACAGATTTACAATTATATTTTCAAAAAATAAAAGAATAAACTATAAAAGCATTTTTAGTTTTTTAAAGATTTATTTATTTATTTGAGAGAGACAGAGCGTGATCAAAAGGGGTAGCAGGAGAAGGAGAAAGAATCTCAAGCAAACTCCACACTGAGCTTGGAGTCCAAAGAGGGGCTCAATCTCATGACCTGAGTCTAACCCAAGAGTTGGAGGCTTCACTAACTGCGTCACCAAGGCATCCCTATAAAAACATCTTTAAAGTAGCTGCTTATAAGAATGCCCTTAGAGGATTTCTTTGATATACTATGTTTTACTGAGATTTGACATTGGAAACATTCAAACATATAATTGTGAAAGAAAATTAAATTCTAAAAACAATCCCTAAAATTTAAGAAGTCATGAATGTAAATGTGCATTAGACTGGGATCATAACTATCAGACAGGAATTATGTTTAAAAAAAAACCTTGAAAACATAGTAATTAACTGTACAACTTTAGTGCACTGAGAATATGAAAAAGAAATCTTAAACTGTTTTCTGTAATTATATTGTTGGTAGTAGGTCAGTATTATTGTAAGACTGTACGGGTATCATAGTTGATGCAGTAAGTGAACAACATAAGGTATGCTGATGTCATTATTCCCAAGGTCATTTAGAATGGGGACCCACTGGGGAAGAGGGACAGAATAAAGCTGTAATATGGAAGAGGCTAAGTAAAAACAAGTTTATAATTCTGAATTTCATTTACAAGTATCAGTATAAATGTGATATATGGATTTCTAGCCTTCCTCTGCCCAGTAAAAATACCTAGAAACAGTGACCAATTCAGCCACCACAAGCGTCGCACCACCCAAATCATGGTCTTTTAATACCACCTCCACGGCTCCTTGAAGAGGTGGTAGGAATGCACAAAATAAGCCTGAACAGGTTATTAAACCAGATAATAAGGAAACTAACAAAGATGACAAAGGGTCATGTCAAAAGGTCTGTATCAACCGTTAAGAGATTCCCACTTACTAATAATCGGATAATATGAACATCAATAAAGATAAATGCAATGAATTGAAATGTATCGAATATACTTAAGTCATTAAGTTCATAAAGATATCAAAGCAACAGTATAAAAACTATATGTATATAGTTCACATATATATACATATATATATGTATTATATATACTCTTTACTGAATTCTTCCAAATAATAAATATGACAAAATTAGAATGTAACTATTTTCAATCCCTAACAAAATTACAGAATTTCACATTTATTGTTCATTGTGATGGTTGCTTGCTTCACAAATAAGGAGAATTCAATATAATGAGCCTCTTGATGGACACACATAACACTTTTAATTAAATAGCCCCCCAAATGGGAATGATAAGGGAGCAGAGGGGCAGGGAAGGAAAGAGAAGAAAGAGTCCTGATTAAGTCTCTAGAAATACGTCAATTTATAGGAACTACAGAAAATATAATGACACCATGGAGAAGCCATAGGAAAAATCCAGATTGTGGAAATCACTACAAGTAAATGAGTAGTTTTGCAGAAATTAAGTTGCTAGGGAAAGAAAAAAGAGGGAAATGAGATCAAGTGAAAAGACTTGCTATCTTCATACCAAACACAATATTGAAATGTTTATGAAATTTGAAGTAAACATCCAGGGTTAAAAAAAAATGACATTCATAAAATAATGATAAATGCTATACCTGAAGAAATGTAATATTAATAAATAATTAGTATTTCTTCATATTTAATATGGTATTATGATTATTCTCTAAAAGAGGCCCTTTTGTTTCAAACTTTATGCTGAAATGCCCTTGCATGGAAAAATTGTGTGTGAAATTATTTTAAAATCATATAGAAAGTAGGAAATAAAGAGAGATATGGAAGAAACCAGACTGACAATGGATTTTAATTACTGATATTCACTTCTGGGTCTGAGAACATGAGGGCTCATCATATTGTTTCATTTATTCTAGTACACATTTGAAAGTTTTCATGATAAAACATTTATAAGCAACAGCAGCAGGCAACGTGTAAGATTGAGCTAAACACCAAAGAATACGTGTCGCATGATTCCTTTTCCATAAAGTTATAAAAATGCCAAAACAGATCACCAGTAATAGCAGTGATCCTTGCAGGCAGTTGTGGAAGACGCATGAGGGAGCTCTGGGTTTAGGTGGTGATGTTTTTCTATATCTGGATGGCCCTCCCAATTGGTGAAAATTGACAGAGCTCTCCGTTTATAATCTGAAGTTGCTTCTGCATTAATGTTATCTTTTAACAGAGAGCTAAACCAAATGATTGAAAAAAAAAATGCTGGGGCGCCTGGGTGGCTCAGTGGGTTAAGCCTCAGCCTTCGGCTCAGGTCATGATCCCAGGGTCCTGGGATCAAGTCCTGCATCGGGCTCTCTGCTCGGCGGGGAGCCTCCTTCCCTCTCTCTCTCTCTCTCTGCCTGCCTCTCTGCCTACTTGTGATCTCTGTCCATCAAGTAAATAAATAAAATCTTAAAAAACAAAACAAAACAAAACAAAAAACCCCATGCTTACAGCAAGAACTCAAACGGTCAAGGATAGTAGAGGAAAATGGAACCTAAAAATCTTCGCATCTATACAAAAGCACAACTATCTACATCTGGAAGAATGGAAATGGGGGAAAAAAGTATAGTGAGGTTGAACTTCCTTCAAGAAGTTGGCTTTTTGAAATAAAATTTGTTTGTTCCTAGGGTGAGATGAATAATTACATTAATATAACCCAGATTATACAGGTTTAATTTATTAGCTGTGAATCCTTAGCTTGTAATGACAGACTGCCTGGAACTATATTACCATTAATGGTAAGTAACAATAGATGTCTAATAAAAGAAAAGCAACAACAACAAAAACAGCTTACCCGAACTCTCCGACCTTAATGAAAGGGTAGTTGTACATAGAGGGAAAGGAGAATTTATTCATCTGTAATTTTATGTATATCAGAATTAGAGATACGGATAATGATATGAGTAAGAAAAAGAGAGAGAGGGGAAGTTGAAATGTACATCTGCTTGTCCTATATAAGCAATAGTCACTTTGAAGTAGTTTCTCATTTTTGTTTTTAAACTAAAAAATATATATATTTATCCGAGAGAGAGAGCTTGCATGCACATGTGAATGGAAGGTGGGGGAGGGGAGTGTGGAAAGAGAGGGAGAGAATCTCAAGCCGACTCCCAGCTGAGCACAGAGCCTGGCTTCCTTCTCCATCCCAGAACCCCGAGATCATGACCTGAGCCTGAAATCAGGAGTGGGCCCCTTAACAGACTGAGCCACCCCAGTGTCCCCTAAAGCGTTCTTTTTAAATTGTGGGACAGTATATAAACAGAAGTTTTGATATTGTCTGACCTTAAGTAACTCATCTTCCTCTCATGATGTATATACATCGCAGAGAGATCAACATCACCACACTTGATAGTAGGTCTGTAAAATGCCCCCTTGCTCCACATTTCTGGGAAATTCCTACTTATTCTTCAGACCTCTGTGTGAACTTCCTATCTTCCTGCACTGTGCTATTACCTTAAAGTCCTAGGCCTCTCTGTGATTAGAACAATTTTCACATGGAGGTGTATTATCTTTGCCATATTTGTTTCTCTTCCCCCATTAGGCTTCTGAGAGCAAGACTTCAGTCTCATTCCTTAGTGTTGGGGGTAGAAAGGGATATAAGCCTGGTCACCATTCTGCAATATTTTACTGTGAACCTGGGCAAGTTACTCCAGCTCTCTAAACCTTACTTTCCTAACATAATATTTAAGTTTAATTGTACCTACCTTACAGGATAATGGTGAGGCTTGGGTGGTGTGTATGGTCTCCTTTGAAGCCCATGGTACATAGTTGGGAGTTAATTGACAGGAGTCATAATTCAGAGGGTTTGGGGCCTGCCACAGGCCATCTCATAGCTTACCATGGACCCGGCACACAAAAATGTCTCTTGAATATACATGTGAACTCTTGAAACAAGTGAACTTCAGTCTTATTTCTGGCATTCTTGTCTTTAGTCTTTGGAGGTTTTCCCTACAGAAGAAATGATTCTATTACTTAAAGTTCATTTACTCCAACAACAAACAGCATTTTTTCTCCTGAATTCTCTTATATTTGTTTTGTGTAAGTGTCTTCTTTCTATTCATAAAACGCTTGCCAATGAACATGAGTTGTTTAGCAAATGTCTGCCATATCCCAGGCTATAGAACTAAAATATACCAAACCATTAGCCCAAAGTTCAAACTTTACATAATGACACATAATTCTCTATTCTTTTCCAATAAAAGCTTAGTTTTATCTTAGGTGTTCAAAAGGAAATTGTCCAATTAAATATTAGAGTTTGCTGTCCAGTGACAGAACGGTCACTGGAGTAGAAGGTAAGAAGGTGAGGTGAAGTGGGAGGGGCCATCTTTGATAAAAGGGTAATGGTAATAAGCACTTCTTCTAGGACTAGTATAGTTAATTTCAAATATACTTAATTTCAACATACTGAAACTATGTAACACCAGGAGAGTCTCCATAAAACAGAATTCCCCATCTGTCTTACTCCATTTTTTTTTCCTTTATAGACCAAATCTCAGAAAAAGCAGACAGAAGTATCTCCTTTATCTCCATGCTAGGCACACTCATTACAATAAAAAGATGAGTTAAGAGCCAGCTGGCAAAATTAGTTATTTTTAACAATAAAACATCCATTGGACGTGTCCATGACTGTGGTGTTGTTTAGAGAGTTAACTTGAAATATCAATTTCTATGTACTGAAGTGAAATTAGCTATGTCCAGGGGCCCAGCTTGCAGAAAAGGTGGCATTTTTAAATGAAAATATATTACAATACTAGCATTTCTCTCCTCACTCCTCCCACAAATTATTCATTCAGACAGCTTGTGAATTGGATCTGCAACTACTGCTATGTCTTACACAATACAAAAGAAAGAATGCATGGTGGACTTCGTCGGTTAATTATACAACACGTGATGTCAGATCTCCCATAATGTTCTATTGGCTGGGGTTTCTATTGCCAAGCTTTTACAAATATTAACTGTGTGCTTTCTCTGTGCATTTGGAAAGCTCTAAAAAAAGAGGAACATTTCCTGGATATTCCTAGGTATTATCTGAGTGTGCTTGCAAGGTGGCAATATTTCAGATGTACTTGGGACATCAATGAAGCTGGATGGCTTTGATTGTGACCCCCCCAAATCAAGTTTGGATCACCTCCTAGAGGCAAATATGATCCATTGAAGTACTGTGAATATAGGTTAATTTTAAATGACTGAGGAATAAAGTAAAATTGTTTTAACCTCTTTTTTTCTCTTAATGCTTAGTTTATGTGATGTGAACAGGGTGGATGGTTAGCAACGTCTCAAAATGCCTTCTAAATTCATAATTTTCTGCCTTTCCTAATTATCTTTGCACATTTTTCTTGTTAAACTGATACCCCAAAATGATGATAGAAAAGCTAGTAGTCAGCTTATGCCAGCCATAAATCAACATTTTTTTGGCACAATGAGTTTTCATTTATCTCTGGTATGCAGCATTTAAGGATTGATGCCTTCTAACTGTACTTTTAAGGACAGATTTTCATGTGAATACAAGCACTGGCATTTAAACAAAGAAAATCATTAATCTGAATCTAAACTTTATATTAACCATTCAGTGTTTTACTTTCTTCTGTTTATCCTTTTTCCCTTTCAAGGTCATTTTCTGCCATTTCCAAAGGCATTTTAAATTTTACTCAGGGTCTTCTGTTGCCTCTTTGATGAAGGCCTAAATGATTATTTTTTCAGCAAGGAAATAAAAGTTAGATGAACCTTGACATACCACTCAGGGTATAATTCATATCACCAGGATTTACCTACTTTAGAAACTAAACAGTTAACCTAATCATCTCATTTTATTGCTAATTTAGAAAAGCTTTCCCCCCCTAAGTACACTCTCACTTTTCAAAATTCACTGCTTATGACCTGAGCCTTTTATCCATTGCGCTATTACCAACAGCTAATCCCTCTCACTTATTGATAATTGGACAAAACTAAACAACGTGCCAACTCCTGAAAACGGCATGCCCCTGAGGGTTCTATTCAGTTATTCCCGAAAAACCACATTGGTTTCCAAGTTTGGTTCTTTTGTGGCATATCAATGGGAAACAAGTGAGAGATTTTCTCACTGCTTAGGAATTTCGCCAATTCTAACCTGCTTATTGCACATTCTTTCTAAGGAAAAGCATCTACAGTTTACAGAGTTCGCAGATCTTCCTTTTCTTACAGTTCCATGAGTTGTCTGCAAGTCCCGTTTGCTGAAATTATTATTTTAGTGCATATATTTAAACTATAATTATACAATAAGTATTTCTTCCAGAACTTAGTTTATTTTGTCGATCCAATGCAAATTCAAAGGAGAGATGCCCCAGTGTCTGGGGCTCATGCAGATTTATCACAGGATTAAGCCACAGGCACTACTTTCTATCTGCTTAATTAGTTCTTGAAATTATGGAAGCCTATGATTTGATGCCACATAGAAATCAATGTAATACTTTCTTAAGGGAATATTTCATTAAATTTTGAAACTGTATTACAGCATACATGCAGGTTTAGGTAGTATTTTCTATCTTTAAGCTTAATAAACATATTTAATGGCATCTGCCTGCATGAAGCAAGCCTTTGGGGCATATGTTAGGGAGCCGGGACAAAGACTTTGGCAACTGAATTATTATAGAATGAAATTAAATGCTTACAACAGGGTAGCATTCAGAAATGCTCACAAAGAGGGTACAATGCAGTTCACACATTCAGGGCTTGAATTTATGCCCTTCCCTATTCAATGGGGAGTGTTAGCCGCCTTTCAGTGCCGCCATGCAGCCATAGAAAAATAAGAGAGCCCAGGAAGGAACACACAGGCCTTCCCTGCTTTGGTTCTTCCTCAGATCTTTCTTTCAATTTTTCACCCTAACATGACCATGTTTTCTGACAGCCTTTAACATACTTCACATGTTGATTTCCCTAGAAGTTTGATATTAAAACACAGATGGGAAGCCATGCATTTTATTAAATTTGAGCACTTATGTTTAGAAGAATTGGGAAAGTGGCCAATGCATGGATTCAAATGACACTCAAAGTTAGAAAATTGGCCATTTAAGGAAGTTAACTGACTCAAGACATAGGAAAGAAATAAATGGAATGCGGGGAAAAAAAAAAAAAAGGCATGACTAACCCATGAGTGGAATGGGGGGGGCATTGAAATAAAGGCTGTATTGCTCCTTTCAAAGAGATATTTAAGTATCTTTCCAAATTGGTTCTTTGCATCACCAAAATTAAACTCATCATAAGTTAGGTATCCATGATTTTCTTTCAAGTTGTTACATGTTTTAGTTGAGAGTTGCTTATGACCTAACTTATCAGCCCAGATACCAATTTATTCATTCAGTCACTCATTGACACATCACCCAACACGGTTTGCCCCTGCTTGGAATTAGGGATAAGGAAGTAAGGTATTTCTGTGGAAAATATGTATCTCCACAAGACATAGCAAAGCCGTGGGTGTTTTCATCAATAATAGAGTCTAGTAGTGACAAAATGGGCTCTCTCAGAAAGGGAGCCACTCATATATCAGGAGTTCCATCAGGAAGACCCAGAACTTTGGATCTCTGGCATTTCTCCCGTGGGTTCTGAGAAATCAAGTCCTAATGCCGGCGGCACTCAGTATATGTAATAAATTAATTTCTCTCCATTCCTTCAGGTGGGAGTAGTCATGTATCTTGGGAGACTTGAGAAAATTACCTAAAATTATGTTCTGTGTTCCATAATTCAGATGAGGAACCTCAGCTGAGAAAAGACCTAGGCTCTAACGTGCCAAGCGTCCAAATGGGTCTTTGTAACTTGATTTTAAGGATTAAAACAGCCAGAGATGGGGGGAAGGTGACTGTTAGAGTTCTTTAATTTTGGTTGTTTTTTGTTTTTTCACTTTATTTAAACTTTATTTAAACATATGATGTAACCCCACCACCCTCACCCAACCCCTCTTCCCCCCACCCCCCTCAGTTT
This sequence comes from Taxidea taxus jeffersonii, assembly GCA_003697995.1. Classification (NCBI taxonomy): domain Eukaryota; kingdom Metazoa; phylum Chordata; class Mammalia; order Carnivora; family Mustelidae; genus Taxidea; species Taxidea taxus. The sequence goes on from RCUC01140948.1 coordinate 70,633, forward strand.
GTTTTATGACATTAAGAGTCTCTTTTGGTTTTTCTCCCTCCCGATCCCATCTTCTTTCATTTTTACTTTTCCTACCACCTTAACTCCCACCCCCGTTGCATCTCCACTTCCTCATATCAGGGAGATCATATGGTAGTTGTCTTTCTCCAGTTGACTTATTTCGCTAAGCATAATACGCTCTAGTTCCATCAACTCTATGGTCAACTAATCTTCGACAAAGCAGGAAAGAACATCCAATGGAAAAAAGATAGCCTCTTCAACAAATGGTGTTGGGAAAATTGGACAGGCACATGCAGAAAAATGAAATTGGACCATTTCCTTACACCACACACGAAAATAGACTCAAAATGGATGAAGGATCTCAACGTGAGAAAGGAATCCATCAAAATCCTTGAGGAGAACACAGGCAGCAACCTCTTCGACCTCAGCCGCAGCAACTTCTTCCTAATTTTGGTTGTTTTGCTTATTTATTAGAGATAATGAAATTATATTGCTTTCCTATGTGGCCATTTTGCTTGTTGTTTTGTGAGTTTCCTCTCTCTCCAGCCAGAGAGCTATTCCACACTTATCTACCTTGCTTTGTGCTTGGAGGCTAACCTCCATGGACTGCTCTCTGGCTTCCAGTAGGATTCTGCCAATGAAAGGCACCAGTCTGGATGAGAGTGTTGAGAAACAGAGAATTTGGAGAGGCTTTATCCTAGTTTGGACCCATACCTGCTTTTGTTAGGAGTCTGTCTCCACCTTTGAACCAGTTTCTGCCCTGTGAGCCTCTCCCTTTTCTGTCCTCTCACAGGAAGTAGTCCAGGGGGAGTAAAACCATTGTTGGTCCCCTGAATCCCACCTACCCCTCTTAAATCTCTGCACCTCAACTCTCTCTGGAGATCTCTTCTATTCTGGACCCCGTTGACTCAAATAAACAATAGCAGAATACTAAATACTGATTTTCCTGATAATTTCATATCACTTAACAGTAGAGTATTCATTTATTTGGGAGAAAATGTGCTTCAGCTAGATCTGGAGAACACTTCTTTTCTGATTCAAAGCTATACCAAATTACTGTATTATTCAGCATCACAAAAATGGTTAAGAGATCAATAGTTATCTTTAGGTTTAATTTAATTACACAGGAAAACATTTGTATTCCCTATCCCGCATCTCAGAGTGTTTTCAGCTGAACATTCCATTGACTGGTAGGATGTTCTAATATTTTGCTTCAGGCTGGATTTTCAAGGTCCTCCTTCCTTCTTCATGATAGATTCCCCTATTTGCATCTCATTTAAACAACCTGTACAGTTGAGTTCCAGCACAGCCAGAACCTGTCTTGAGTCTGCAGGATGGGATTACTCTCCCGATTTTTGTCATATTAATATTATTGATTGAAACTAAAAGTGTATACTATGACTAAATATTCACCTCAAAAGAAAATTGGAAAATGATAGGCATTGGTTTACGGATTTCGTGATTCAATAAACCTCAGATTGGAGAGAGACATGCTACAAACAGAGTCCTTCTTAAGGTTATTTTTTCCTGTTTCTTCCAGTAAGTAAATACAGTGGCTAACACAAAGCTAATTTCTAAGAATTATGAAAGATATATATTGTTTACTTTTTACCTGAGCATGTGACTTTGAGTTCTGAGAGTTGCATAGCATATGATCTCTGAATATTTGCATTTTTATGTCTGCTTCGCTTTATCCCAACAAAAGAGTATTACTCCAGGACTGGATTAGTATTTTACCTAGAATCCCAGGGACATCACCTACTCCACTTCTTCTTGTCTTGTTAGTGTTCTCCATATTTATAATGCCATTTTTTTTTAAATTTGCCTTAGATTGTTCTAATCGGCAATGAGCTTTAACTTGTTAGCCACATTTCCTTAGCAATTTACATAGAAAGTAAATACTAGTATCACCAGCCAGCCAGCTGAAATAAGCATCAGAACATAAGTAATAGCTTGAAATGAATATAATGTTGTATGCCAACTATACCTCAAATTTAAAAATTTATAAATGATGTCATGAGGTACCAAAATACATGGGATGCCTCTCTCTCTTTCATTATGGTAGCATAGACAATGTTAGTGGGATCTTCATAATTTCATTCTGAGTCAGGTTTTTGCCCAACTGTCCAGAAGCCTTTAATTTGAGCTGCAGAAAACAGAGCTCAATACACTTATTTTCAGTAGTCCTTGAGCTGTTTTATCTTGATAAACAAAATCTTTTTAAAGATGTACAGAATCCCACAATTAGGAAAAAAATCATAATAACTGAAAGCTTTAGTTTCTTAGCTACTAGTACTCATCAAAGGCAAAGCAGGGGATTTAGCAATCAAGGAACACTTAGGAGTCCACTTATTCAGTTTACTTCTTGGAAACCAGAGCTGCCCATTTGAGATGTTATGGGTCAGCGTGCCCAAGAACTAACCACGAAGGGATCAGTGCATTGTTTTTGATAAAAGAAAAAAGGCACATGTAGCTCCTGATAGGAGTAGCTATAGTGCAGGTTAGGATCCAAATGCGGTGTGAAGTGAGATCTGTCCAAACACTCTCACTCCAGGGCTGAACGGTGATAATAAACCCCAGTCAACCTTGCAACCTCCGCCAAGCCAGCTGGAGAAAAGGGTCAGGAAGGAAAGTGTTAAAGAGGTAATACGATTTAAACAGGGTTGCAGAACTCCTATTAAAAATGGCAGTACTATAAATGTTCTAGTATTGTCAGGAATGTTCTGTTGGATGACACTCTGCTGTGATTTGTACACACAGCGGACCAGAGTTGATGGGTGAATGAAATGATCCATAACCCTCTCTGACACATTTAAAGCAGTTCGGCTGCACACAGAGAACAGTCCATCATTTGCACCCTTCTGTGAAAGCTGGCTTTACCAAGTGTTTCAATGAAATATGTGCAACTTCCCATTTAAATTAGTACCACATGAACCATGAAGAGCACCACAGGTATCTGTTGTAGTACCAGCCTAATGCAAAAGTGGCCTGTCTTGTAATGCTCTAACAGGAAAGACATACAACCATTCATCTGTAACATATTAAAACCAGAAGAAATAAATTACTCCATAGATGAAGAATTATTGCTTGCGAAGAAAATGTGCAAAGGTAGTCCTAAAAAGCAGCTTTTACTAAAAAATTATCGCAACAGCATTTGAATTCTTAATGCATATTAAACTGAGGACTCGTAACCATAAATCATCATTTTTAAATGGAGGAAATCTGGTTAAAACTTTTAGCGGAGATTTGTTTCACTTCTTCACCACGGTGTTAGCCTTGGCATTGAGAGCCGACTGCCTGAGTTATGCCAGGAGCAGTGCACCAGAGGGACTGTAACAAAGGCAAGCAACAAAAAAGAGGAGGCGTTAGTTGTTGTTGTTTTAATGCCTGTTTCATCACGTGACATGATCCCAGGGAGGTTCGCCGCCATCCATCAAGGAAGCAAGATCTCCCTCTGCTATGAAAAACAGTACTGTTCCAGGAACACCCTAATGAATGAAAATCACCTGCCGAAATACATGTGATTTAACTGCAAAGACACAGTGAACACCATAAAAACCATTCCGGTGTATACAACGTACATAGCAAAGAAACACGGACGGTTGCAATTCAGTCAAACTACTTTCCCAGTAAACTTGGAATGCTTCTACAAAAAGAATAATATGGAGTCATCTGTTGGGCTATGACAGCAGATGAGGTGCTCTGCTAAATGTTTTGCACACATGATCTCATAAGATCCTCACTACCGCTCCCAAAGAGGTAGGCGATTTCGCTACCACCATTCTCCAGATCAGGAAACCGGGCAGACAGAAGTGAGGAAAACAAGTCCAAAGTCACCCAGGTGACTCCTGGAGTCAGAACAGGGCAGGGCATTCTAGACATCTCAGAGTTCTCATTCAGTTCTCCTAGCAAGCTTGTGATGTGGCTCAGGCACATATCACCATTCTTTTTTTTTTTTTTTTTTTAAGATTTTATTTATTTTATTTAACAGACATAGATCATAAGTAGGCAGAGGCAGGCACAGAGAGAGGAAGGGAAGCAGGCTCCCCGCTGAGCAGAGAGCCCGATGCGGGGCTCAATCCCAGGATCCTGGGATCATGACCTGAGCCGAAGGCAGAGGCTTAACCCACTGAGCCACCCAGACGCCCCCACATACCATTCTACTTCACATATGGAGAGGCCCCATTTCAGAGGGGTGAAGCAGCATTAATGAGAAAGATCATTTCCAGTAATACATAAAATCATTGCTTAAAAACTATTGTTTTAAGGAAGGTAACCTTGACATTTTTATATTTGAGATGGATATTCATATCCTAGCACTCACTGGATTTTTTTTTTTTTTTCTCACTGGATTTTTGTGGGACACAGCATGTAGAAGATAGATTGAATGCTGGGCCATTGGAGAATTTACAGAGTAGCTTTTGTAACAGTTACAAGTTCAGGATGAGAAAATTTTCCTAATATTACCACCTTAGAAAGTTTATAATACATTTCTGTAATAAAACCATGCCAAATGTGTTTTCTTTGTGGTAGATGCACATTACCCGGGTTGAAACTTTGCTGCTAATATTAAACCCATTGCCTATTTGTACAATTGCTTCCTTCAAACATACCAATCACGATGGCATTCATGGAGCTGTGGACACTCATGTCTGGAGGAAACATAATCACTAGCTGCTATTTATCAAAGTCGCCACTTTAAAGTTGCTTGTCACCCTTTGCATGAAGTTCTGTCTTGAGGTATCCAAAAAATCAGTCTTATAGCCACTGTATTGATCTGAATGGCATCTAACTCATCAAAATCATGTGAAAAGGCACCTGGAGCACCCATCATTTCCCAGGAGCTGTTAAATTAAGAGTTTTATATTGGAGTGGGAAACCCAGGAGGTAATTCTACTTTTTCTCTAGTACTTCGTATTCAGTCTTTTGCAATGCAAACACTATATAACCCAAAATAAAATAAAATATAAAATAAAATAAAGGGGTGCCTGGGTGGCTCAGTGGGTTGGGCCTCCGCCTTCAGCTCGTGTCATGGTCTCGGCGTCCTGGGATCGAGCCCCACATCCAGCTCTCCGCTCAGCGGGGAGTCTGCTTCCCCCTCTCTCTCTGCCTGCCTCTCTGCTTACTTGTGATCTCTGTCAAATAAATAAATAAAATCTTAAAAAATAAGTAAAACAAATGTAAATAAAAGTGAAATAAAATAAAAAGTGTACTTGATAAAATTTTGCAACCATGTCGTTCTTCGATCTAATGGTATGCCCAAATGATGATATCCCATGATCTATCTACAAACTGTAGATTTCAGGAAAGGAAAAACAACAAATTTTATCTTGCAACTTACACTTACTCAAAATTTACTTTTAACACAAAAAGTCACATTAACTGCAAAAATCAGGAGGATCGTAGTGGGACCCTCACACTATGCAGGAAATCACTGAGACACTTTTTAAAGGGTTTAAAGAAGAGTTTCCTTCTATGGGGAAAAGCAGAATTAACAGAAACGAGATGGGGAATCACTCTGTAACTAGTCATGGCAACACTACTAATGTAGATATGGAACTTCCTCAAAATGATGATCCAGGTATGTACTACAGAGCAACCCTTCTTTTAAACAAATTATTTAATTAGCTGGAACAGTGTGGCATTTCCTGCCCCTGGCAACTAATTGATTGTCTTCTATATGTTCCCTCATTACTCTGTTTCCATTCCCAGGATAGCAATTGTCAACTTGATAGGCTGTTTTAAAAGGAGCCATCTTGGTAGGTATTAAGGAGGGCACGTATTGTATGGAGCACTGGGTGTGGTGCATAAGCAATGAAACTTGGAACACTGAAAAAATAAAATAAAACTTAAAAAATAAATAAATAAAAGGAGCCATCCCCTCCATTTCTAGATTTGTGTTTCTTGAAGAGAGGATCATCATTTCATATCCAGAGCTAGAACTGAACCACACATTGAACAGATGACACGGTGATTTGATTATCAATATGTCAGCATGAAATCAAACATGTGAACATATACATATGGGGGGGTGTGTTTGTGTGTGTGTGTAAGAACACAAAGACAACGACGTTGCATATTTAAGATCTAACTCCTAGGCTTCTCTGGGGGTGGGGAGAGGTGGTGCAACTGTTTTAAGTTTAACAAAGTTGATGACAATAAAACTCTGATTATGTACTGAAATCTACAACCGAAACTTACCAGGTTGATGTTGACAGTTGCAGCCCTTTCTGTGTTTGCCTTGCATTTGGGTCTAGATACACCAGCAGCTCCTATTTTCTTCCCAGCTCCAATTATCACCAGCCAGTTACTACAAAATAATTGCCAAATGGTCTCTTAACCCTACCTTGGTTATTCATGTATCTTAGTTCCCTCCTGCTCTCTTCTCAATTATACTGCCCACACCTCATTACCTCCCCAGATCTTCTCCTAGTGAGATCCACTGAGAGCCACAGGGCTCCTCGTGTTTCCTCCTCTGAGCATCTCTCTGCTCCACTCCTAAGCACTTTCTTTGATTAAATTTCTTGGCAACTCTGAGGATTTCCACTCCAAATAGTTCCTCTCTGGGTTTAGTTTTTCGTGCCCTCACTTACCCAGGACGTGCTGCTCTTATTTTCCCCTCATCCTGGGATCCATCCTTCATTGGTAATTTTGCCTGCTGCATCATATCAAAGTGTCTGGCCATACAGGTATGAAATTCCAGTTCCCACACGCCTTTGCCTGCTCTTACTTCTCTGCAGGGCCTGTCGCCCTCACCTCTGTTAATGTTAACTGCATTATTCTCAGGGACTGAAATACCCGCTTTACAATGCTTGGCATATGATTACAGGGAGTTGTCCCTTATTTCCCTGAAGGTCCTGTCTTTCATTCTGGCTAGATTGGGTCTTTTTCCCTAGCACTTCGCTGGGTACTTATTCAAACCTCCCCCTCCTATCAGTGTCTTGTATCTGTTCCAGTTCTTCAAGGGATCCTTCCTCTCCACCCTGCACATATTTCATTGATATGCAGATCAGAGGTAGTAGATTAAAGTGCCATCTTCACTGGGTCTTAAATTGATCAAATCACTTTTGTCTCCAGGAATTTTTAAAAAGCACAATGCATAATTTATTTTGTTGTTTTGTTGGTGACAGGGAGACAGCTGCTGTAGCTGATGTTGAATCTGTATGACAAAGTTTTAGTACTTTTTTTTTTCCCTGAAAATTTTAAGGCCTAAAAGAGCTGCAAGGGAAAAAATATATATATACGTGTGTGTGTGTATATATATACACATGTATATGTATTTATATATATATAAATATATATGTGTGTGTATATATACATGTATACACATGTATATGTATATGTATATATATACACACACACACATATGTGTATATTATATATATCTTTTGTTGGTGAAACGTTATATAATCCTAATTATAAGTTAATTTTTAACCATCAGTACATACATATGTAATATAATATAGGCCCTTGGACCATATGAGGGTTAAGAGTGCTGACCCCCTACAAAGTCAAAAATCAGCATATAAACTTTTGACTCTCCTAAAACTTAACTACTCATAGCCCTATTGTTGACTTAATGGCTAGCATAAACAGCCGATTTACACATATTTTACTTGTTATATGTTTTGTTTACTGTATTCTAACGATAAAGTAAGCTAGAAAAACGTCAATATTATTGAGAAAATCATGAGGAAGAAGGAAGTACATTTACAGTGCTGTCCTGCTTCTATCTGAAAAATTCTGAATATAAATGGACCGACACATTTCAAACCCCTGTTCTTCAAGTGTCAACCATAGATACATATGCATACACACACACACACGTGCACATATACAGCTGTACATATGAACACGCTAGTGTGAAGGTATTGACAGTATAACTACATAGTTATATCATACATATGACTTTGTATTAAAATCTGTAATTTAAAAGCATTTCAATTTGGGGGGTTCTTTCAATACCATGGTTTGCTCCCACAGAGGCAACACCAGCGGTGTTGGGAGAGAACTCTTCCCGCACTCTCCAAGCTTTCTGTCTGGGTCTGATATCCCATCCTCAGTCTTGTTTATTTTGTTTGTGGTAAATTATCATCTTGGCAATGTGCCTTTGAAACAGACTTCATTGATACGAAAATGTGTGTGATCTGGCCAGCGTGTAGAGAAAGACATATCATTCCTCCTCACCATGATTCCAAAGGGAATTTGGTGAAGGGCATGGCTGAGGTAATGGGACAGTCTTAACTCCAAAACCAATGCATATTCAATAGTCTTTGCAGTTTCATTTTCTCAAATTGTTTAAAAATTAACGATGATATTTTTAAAAGCCTTACGCTCACTTGTGAAGTGATTTATACCAAGAACCCAAATAAAGCTCAGTTGAAATGGGATTCAGTGTAAGCTCATTTGATCTGAAGAGACTATAATTCTCATATAGGAAATCTTATCTTCAGTAATGGTGGAATTATCTTAGGAGTATACCTAATACAGCGATATGCACTTGATGGGCACTCCATAAAATTTCATTAAGGAGGATCATTTAGAGTGATCTTTTTAAAACTGGAGGTATAGGGAAATATTGCCACTATTAAGGATAACTGAACAAAATGTTTTCAAATGGCAGAAAAAAGATACTCCATTTGCTTACATTAAATAGCTAAATTGGTGACCATATCATCACCTGCATTTATAATTGTCATGTGGAAACAAGTAATATTAACTATTGCACACTGACTTAACCAGAATAGTGTTTAGAAATACTGGATCAGCTCAGGTGGACACAATCTAAATCTTTTTTTTCTATTCAAAAATTGGTATTTTAAACAATGTAACAATGTCTTTGTTTTATCCATTTATCAAAAAAAAAATATATATATACATAGTAAGTTTTGGGCAAATTGCATACTAAAAATCTGCACATGCTGAATTCTGCCCCCAACTATGGAAATACTTTACTCAAAAGTAATCCAAGTTAAGGGAAGACAGTAGAATGAAGTATTGTAATACTGAGTATTACAGTATAATACCGTTATAGCTCAATCTTTCAAAATATCTATTTATAGTTGAAGCTATACCTACATCTATTTTTCTGTATTTCTACACCTTAGCTCTACCTATATATGTTTTCATAGATAATCAGACAGCAGCCAAAGCACACTGAGATTTGAATTTGGAAGATTTTATAACACTTTAGCTTTCCAACTATAATTTGAGAATTACAAAAAGTTTAAATTCCAGGGTATTTCAAGTTAGAAAAGAAAGTGATAGAGGTTGATCCTAAATGTGTAGAGTAGAAAGAGAAACCCAGCCCTGGATAAAGAATTTACTGAAAGTTGACCATAGGGTGAGTGCATGCGCGCGCACACACACACACACACACACACACACTCAGGTTTCTCCAAACGAAAGTCCCCAACCTGATGTCCTGTCAAAGAAGCAAAAAGCTACATAGATTTTTTCCCCAAAATTTTCTTTGGAATTTAACTTACTGGAAGTCCTACACAAATCCAGTGAAAATAAACATTTCTGCCCTATATTGTATAATTCAGGAGGCTGCTGGAAACAAGCCTATAGGACAGAACTTATAAAAAATAATTTGGGGGGCACCTGGGTGGCTCAGTGGGTTAAGCCTCTGCCTTTGGCCCGGGTTGTGATCTCAGGGTCCTGGGATCGAGCCCCACATCAGGCTCTCTGCTCAGCAGGGAGCCTGCTTCTGCCTCTCTCTCTGCCTGCTTGTGATCTCTCTCTCTCTGTCAAATAAATAAATAAAATCTTTAAAAAAAATAATAATTTGGAGGCCTTTAAATGAAATGAAGCTGAGGTTCACTAATCAGGAGTGCTTGTCTTCTTTCTAGTTCTTCAGCATGGTTTCAATCACCATATTCTAATTCACAGATGAGAGAGAACACAAGAACAAAACCATCAAGGAACTCCTTCCAAATTCTGATTATTATCTAATATTAGTATTTAATATTATTATCTAATATTATCTAACGTTAGATAATAGTGCTTACTAGTGTCTGTTTAAGACACTATTTACAGGGTTTCTCTGGGAATCCATTTTATATTTCTTTTGCAAATAGTCTCTAGAGACAGACATAACATTTGGGATTGTGAACATAGGATATATTAGCAAATAAATATTTCATATAAATTTCATTGTACCATAAAACAAGAGATGAGCTAGTATTTAATTAATGATTTAAAATATCATTCCTGGGGTGCCTGGGTGGCTCTGTGGGTTAAAGCCTCTGCCTTCGGCTCAGGTCATGATCCCAGGGTCCTGGGATCGAGCCCCGAATCGGGCTCCCTGCTCAGCAGGGAACCTGCTTCCCCCTCTCTCTCTGCCTGCCTCCTCTGACTACTTGTGATCTCTGCCTGTCAAATAAAAAAAAATATCATTCCTTATGCATTCGAAAACTAACCATTTACAAGTTCTGTGGTGGTCATTTTTAGAATAGGGAGATTTTAGCTTCCAGCTTCCACATTTGAATTAGTGAAATTCATTTATTCATTTGAACAACAGGTATTGTAATTAGCACTGGGGATACAGTAATGAATGGGATAGATAAGATACAGCTTCCATGGAGCATACAATGTAAAAGGGAATATAATCAACAAACAAATAGCTACATAATTAAATATGTTATATAAATTTGTGATAAGGGCTGCACAGGAAAAGCACAATGCACATTGAGAGGTATTAACAGGGAGACCTGACTTATTTTGGGGACTGGGGAAGGCTTCCCTGAGGGTGTGACAATTAAGCTAACATGTGAATTTTTACTGAGAATCAACAGGGGAAAAAATGAAGAAACATTACCTCATTCTGTGCCTTGGAAGCTATGATTAGAATTTTTGGAGTATTTCCATTGTCAATTGGAAGTCTCTGAAGGGTTTTATACAAGAAGAAATACTACCAGATTTTTAAAAAAATCATCATAAAAACTGTGCATATAATAAATGAAAGTGTCTAGAATTATACTATCCAATACAGTGGTCCTATCAACATGATGTTGTTAAGTACATGATATGAGACTGATATAAACTGAGATGAACTGTAATTATACCATATATAGTAGATTTCAAGCAGTATGGGAAGAAAAAAGTATAAAATAGATGGGCATTAAGGAAGGAACGTGATCTGATGAGCACTGGTTGTTACACACAACTAATGAATCATTGAACACTACATCAAAAATGATGTACCAGATGTTGGCTAATTAATTTAAATTAAAAAAGATCAATGTTTATAGTGGTTATATGTTAAAATAATATTTTGGGTATATTGGATAATATACTAATAAAATTGATTTCATTATTTACTTTTTAATGTGACTATTAAAAATAAAAAAATTACATACATAGAGATTTCTTATTTTTTTTAATTTATTCTATTTATTTTAATGGGAGATGGGCAGAGGGAGATGGAGAGAATCTTCAAGCAGACTCCCCACTGGGAGCGGAGACCCACCTGGGTCTCAATCCAGGACCCTGAGATCATAACCTGAGCTGAAATCAAGAGTCAGATGCTTAAATGACTGAGCCACCCAGCTGTCCCACAGACTATAAAAATTTCTGCTCTAGAGAAGATGGGACAGACTTTTTTTTTCTACTCCTTCCCACTAAGTATAATTTTAAATCTTGGAAATACTGCAAGGAGAAATCAAGGAGCATTCTGAGTAAAGAGTAAAAGAAAAATATTAGAGACATTGGCAGTGAAAGTACATCACTGCTGTAGAGTATCACAGAAACCCATTCAATAGAGTAAACTAACCCAGGCCTGACATTTTCTGAATCCAAACCTACACACATAATGTGTCTAAGGGAGTTTCAGTCCTTTGCATGGTTGAGTGGGAGATCAGCTGACAAAACCAAGAAATCCCATCTGCACCCCCAAGACATTAATTGGGAGTCCTTCTGGCAACAAAAGACCAAGAAAAAAGATTTCCTCATCCACTAAACCTGAGATTCTCTTCCATCACAAGAGACACTCTGTGGCCAGAAGACAAGGGCAACAAGAAGCCCCACCTGGGATGCACTCATGGGCCAGATGCTCCCTTCCCCTACTTAGAAGCAACAGGTAACTCACTTGAGGAATCTCTGCCATCATATGCAGCACTAGCAGGAACCAGTGACAGAGTCTTAACAGCAACCAGTAAAGTAAGCAAACCCATGTTTGAGTACCATGAAGGCTCAAAAAATTAAATTGTCATCAACACCACAACCTACAAACATAAGCCAAGGCCTGGGGGATAAATAAAACAGAATAAATCCTAAAATAAAAGATGTAAATTGGACACAGAGTTTCCTCACACAATAACCAAAATATCCAACATAAAACTGAAAATCACCTGTCATACTGAGGGATAGGAAAATCACAATGTTTGAGAGAAAAGGTAATCAACTGATGCCAACACTGAGATGAATCAGATGTTAGAATTATCTAGATGTTGTATATTTTGTTTTATTTTTGGAGACTTTGTTTATTAATTTTAGAGAGAGTATGTATGCAAGTGAGCGGGGGTGGGGCAGAAGGAGAGAGAGTCTCAAGCAGACTCCCCACTGAGTGCAGAGCCCCACATGGGGTTCAACCTCACGACCCTAACAACATGACTGAAATCAGGGGTCATACTTTCAACTGACTGAGCCACCCAGGCGCACCATCAAGGAGAAATTTTAGAACAACCATCAAAAAAGTGTTTCAAGGATTTATTATAAAGTCTGTTGAGTGAAATGAAAAGTGAGAAAACCTCAGCAACGAAATAAAAGAGGGTTACATAATGATGGAACTATTCTGTATCTTGACTGTGTATGGTGATGAACCTGCACGTGAAAAAATTGCATAGAACTAAATGCATGCAACACATACACACACACACATTTGTATGTGCACGAGTATAAGGAAAACTGGGGAAATCTGAATAAAATTGGTGGATGGTATAATGTATATACCTTTTTGTAATATGGTACCATATAATGTATAATATAAATATCTTGGTTGTAATATGATACTATAGTTTTGCAGGATATTATCACTGGGGGAAACTGAGTCGGGGTACATGGAACTACAAAACTATGGTATCTCAAAACAAAATGTTTAATTTAAATATTACATATGTGATGTGCATTGTATTTCTATCAGTTCCTGCTGGTGTGCAGCAGTTAATGCACCAGTGGATTCAACTGTAGCCTGGGTGAGATGTGATGATAGACTGTGCCAGGGAAGTGGTTCTCAGAAAAGAGACATCGGAGGTTGACAGGAGTCAATGATAACAGAACTCTTTGAACAGTGCTTCTACCTTGCTCTGTATCAAATAAAAATATCCTTAAAATGAAAACCAAAGGGGCACCTGGATGGCTCTATCAGTTAAGCATCTGCCTTCCGCTCACAACCTGACCTCAGGGTCCTGGGATAGAGCTCCCATTGGGTTCTCTGCTCTGTGGGGAGCCTACTTCTCTTTCTCCCTCTGACTGCTGCTCCCTCCTGCTTGTGCTCACTCTCTCTCTCTGTCAAATAAATAATTAAAATCTCTAAAAAAAAGAAAAGAAAAAAAACATTAAAGGAAATGGAAATTTCTATTTCTACCCTTGTTTCCTGTCTGGTCCATAATAGTTGTTCAATGGCTCATTTTTTAGTGGAATGAATTAAAATTGAAATAGTCCAAAATTATAGAAAGAGCCTAAGAATGTAATCATTTGGATGAAACATTCAGATGTTAGTATAGAAATGTTCTTTGAATGTAGTTATTTGGGATAACTCTCAGCCACATATGCTGATTGTCAGGATGGCTCAGTGAGGAAAAAAGAAGCATCATGTCCCCATGTGGGGTAATAATATGTGTGTGTATGTGTCTCTCCGTGTGTGTCTGTATATTTAAACTGACAATAAACTGTAAGAGTTTACTAGTCATGAATATCTTTTCGACAAAATTATTAGAACAATGGCATCTTAAAATGGTGTGTGAATTGTAGAGAGGGGAGGATTTTATGATAATATCTTCTATCCTGGAGATTACTTGATGCTCACCTGAGTCATCCTTGGTCAGAAAGACCAGTGTGAGAATTTCACTTCTGTAATGGTGGTGTGAGGAGGCTTGTGAACTCATTCTACCATGAAACAAATATAATAGGTAAAAATTATTTTTTAAGAAAGAATATCTGGAAATTATCCTAAGAACAAACATCAAGTGGAGAAACATTTATTCAAGAAAATCTGCTAAATCTCTGTAAGAACAACACAGGTCTATGAATGATGACCCACTTACTCCCCATCTTATACTCCACCAGCTCAGCTTGATGGAGGTTCCACTCCAGGTATATGTGACCAAGGTTATGGGGTTCCCTCTCCCTTCAATCCCCAATGTCACCTGGAGAGAGAGGTTACAACTATTTCTCAAACTCTCCCCTCCAAATTACAGAGGCTAAATTCCTGGTGGGGTCAGGGCTCCCTTTCTTCAATTACCTCCCATAATAAGTCAGAGGATCTGCCTCAGGAATGGCAGGCTGAGAACATTGGAGCTCTGATAGCCTGATTCCAGACCAGGAGAGGAGAGCCAAGATCGTTTTAAAAAAGAATGTGAGGAAATTAAAAATGAAGGGCACTCTCCCAAACAATGGAAACATTCATGATAATCAGTTAAGTGGAGACTCATAGCTCTAAGAGTGATATAAGCTAAGCTATAAGCCATGACATGCCAGAGAGTACTAGGGGAAAAGACGGAGTTGTTGAATGAATGACAAGAACTGTGCTAAAGATAGTATTCACTTAATCCTCTAAACAGTCATATCAGGTAAATATTATTAAACTCATGTTACAAAAAACCAAAATACTAATTTTTCACAGTCTATGCCTGTGAGATAATAAAGGCAAATCCAAAAATGTGGAGGTAGTGCAATTACTATTTTGCCAGAACTGCAAAACCTATAATAATTAAAAATAACAACTTTCATGGGATGCCTGGGTGGATCAGTCAGTTAAGTGTCTGCTTTTAGCTCAGGTCATGATCCCATGGTCCTGAGATCAAGTCCCACATTGGGCTCCCTGCTCAGCAGGAAGACTGCTTCTCCCTCTGCCTTCCACTCTCTCTGCTTGTGCTCTCTCAATCTGACAAATAAATAAATAAAATCTTTAAAAAAATAACAACTTTAAAACAAAGGTTGAAAACCCCAAATCTTTTGTTTTTTTATATACATGGTAGACATTATAGAAACCACTTTACTCTTCCAACATCCACAGTACATTTGTCTTCTTCCTGGATCCTACTAAGTATTATTTTTTTTTTCAGATTTTGGGTTAGAAATCTATTCAAATTTCTTCTAGAAAAACTATAATTCTAGATATTCAAATTGGAAAAGAGAAAAATAAATATAAATATAAATTGCTGAGAGCTTGATATACATAAATTGTTTTACAAAAATTCTGGAAATAAATGGTGTATGAGACATATTCCAGAACATCAGAGAACTCATACTCTACAAGGAATGTCAAAAGGAAGCCAGAGTCAGGAAAACACCTAAAATCATAACAATAAAATAATCTAGAGAATTAGTGTAGCCTCATACTGAGACCAGCATTCTCATTGTACCAATTTCCTGGCAAGTGATCCAAGTGAAAAACATAATTTCCCTATTTTTTCTTTTTCTCCCTAAAATGAGTAGGAGTTATGGTAGTGTAGCCTCTTGAGGTTGAACAGTTTTCTTTTAAGACTTATCTTTACCTTACTGTTAAAGAGAAACATGCTTTCATATCTGATTTATTGATTTTAGCTAAAAGTTATTTAGAATGAGAATATCTTTTTCCTCTTTTTTTCTCCTTGTATTTCTCTTTGATGGCTTTCTCATTAGTAAAGTTCTCACCTGGTCCTTTTTTTTTTTCTTAAAGATTTATTTATTTATTTATTTGACAGACAGAGATCACCAGTAGGCAGAGAGGCAGGCAGAGAGAAAGAGAAGCAGGCTCCCTGCCGAGCAGAGAACCTGATGCGGGTCTCGATCCCAGGAACCTGAGATCATGACCTGAGCCAAAGGCAGAAGCTTTAACCCACTGAGCCACTCAGGCACCCCAACACCCAGTCCTTAAGTGATGATACATTTAACTAATTCATGATGGTAATATTCACCTGGTATTTTATGCTAAAAGGTAACACACTGTGTGAAAATTAAGAAAAACAACAGAATGCATTAAAGGTAGCAAACCTTTTCATTTATTTATTTATTTTTATTTAAACATATAATGCAACCCCACCACCCTCTCACAACACCCCTCCCCCTCACCCCCCTCGGTTTGTTTTATGAAATTAAGAGACTCTTTTGGTTTGTCTCCCTCCCGATCCCATATTGTTTCATTTATTCTTTTCCTACCCCCTTAACCCCCACCCCCATTTCATCTTCACTTCCTCATATCAGGGAGATCATATGATAGTTGTCTTTCTCCGATTGACTTATTTCGCTAAGCATAATAACCTCTAGTTCCATCCATATCATCACAAATGGCAAGATTTCATTTCTTTTGATGGCTGCATAGTATTCCATTGTGTGTGTGTATATATATATATATATATATATATATATACCACATCTTCTTTATCCATTCATCTGTTGATGGATATCTAGGTTCTTTCCATAACTTGATATTGTGGACATTGCTGCTATAAACATTCGGGTGAACGTACCCCTTCAGATCACTACATTTGTATCTTTAGGGTAAATACCCAGTAGTGCAATTGCTGGGTCATAAGATAGCTCTATTTTCAATTTTTTGAGGAACCTCCATGCTGTTTTCCAGAGTGGTTGCAGCAGCTTGCATTCCCACCAACAGTGTAGGAGGGTTCCCCTTTCTCCACATCCTTGCCAGCATCTGTCATTTCCTGACTTGTTAATTTTAGCTATTCTGACTGGTGTGAGGTGGTATCTCACTGTGGTTTTGATTTGTATTTCCCTGATGCCCAGTGATGTGGAGTACTTTTTCATGTGTCTGTCGGCCATCTGGATGTCTTCTTTGCAGAAATGTATGTTCACGTCCTCTGCCCATTTCTTGATTGGATTATTTGTTCTTTGGGTGTTGAGTTTGCTAAGCTCTTTATAGATTTTGGATACTAGCCCTTTATCTGATATGTCGTTTGCAAATATATTCTCTCATTCTGTCAGTTGTCTTTTGGTTTTGTTGACTGTTTCCTTTGCTGCGCAAAAGCTTTTGATCTTGATGAAGTCCCAATAGTTCATTAGTTCATTTTTTCCCTTGCTTCCCTTGCTTTTGGCATTGTTCATAGGAAGAAGTTGCTGCAGCTGAGGTCGAAGAGGTTGCTGCCTGTGTTCTCCTCAAGGATTTTGATAGATTCCTTTCTCACATTGAGGTCCTTCATCCATTTTGAGTCTATTTTTGTGTGTGGTGTAAGGAAATGGTCCAATTTAATTTTTATGCATGTTGCTGTCCAATTTTCCCAACACCATTTGTTGAAGAGGCTGTTTTTTTTTCCATTGGATATTCTTTCCTGCTTTGTCGAAGATTAGTTGACCATAGAGTTGAGGGTCTATTTCTGGGCTCTCTATTCTGTTCCATTGATCTATGTGTCTGTTTTTGTGCCAGTACCATACTGTCTTGATGATGACAGCTTTGTAGTAGAACTTGAAGTCTGGAATTATGATGCCACCAACTTTGGCTTTCTTTTTCAATATTCCTTTGGCTATTCGAGGTCTTTTCTGGTTCCATATAAATTTTAGGATTATTTGTTCCATTTCTTTGAAAAAATTGGATGGGATTTTAATAGGCATTGCATTAAATGTGTAGATAGCTTTAGATAGCATAGACATTTTCACAATATTTATTCTTCCAATCCATGAGCATGGAACATTTTTCCATTTCTTTGTGTCTTCCTCAATTTCTTTCATGAGTACTTTATAGTTTTCTGAGTATAGATTCTTTGCCTCTTTGGTTAGGTTTATTCCTAGGTATCTTACGGTTTTGAGTGTAATTGTAAATGGGATTGACTCCTTAATTTCTCTTTAAAGATAGCAAATCTTTATAAATATCTTTAAAATTTATTTTTTTTTAATTTTTTAAATTATGTATCTTAAGCTATGTTTTTAAGAAAGGAAGACTGGAAGAACATTTCATATCACACAATTCTTAATGCACATGTGAGGCATTTTCTTACTTTCCCCTATGTCAAATTGCACATAACTGCCATAAACTATTCTATACGTCTATCCATTTATTACCTAAGATTAGCAAAACTCATATTTGTTTCATGTTATTTAATACATATAAAATAAAATATATCAAAGCACATTTCCCCCCAAAGATTTCTGTAATTCAATGATAAAAGAAATGTAATAATACTCATTAAACACGTGTGGTTTATTGATATCTATTGATGAACAAAATGAAGGGCAGTCATCCCTAAAGGGCAAATATATCTTAACGATTGTCATAGTGGGATTAATGGTATGTCTTTAATGATAACATTTTCTGTTCCAAAATAAAGGCAAGTTACAAAAGGACACTCAGTAAAAGCATTAGAGAATGAAGATATAGTATACCTAATTCATGTAGTGTATTTCTTGTTCTACTTGTTTAATTATTATCCCCCAAATGTTCATTTAGACCTATTTTTGAAATGATATTAAAATTAAGTGATCTCTTATTGATGTTGGACAAATAAGTTACTTCCCATTTCCATAAAATGAATAAAATTTCACTGAAGATTAGCTTTAGGCACCTTGGAATATTTTTCAAAGGGATCATTTTTCTTCTCTTCTTTATGGATTTGATAGTACTAAATATTTGTTTGCATTTTGAGATTTTCAAAGGAGATGAAACAGAAATAAGATCACGGCACCTGAGATTAGGAAATATAGCCATGTGCCTTTAGTAGTTGGAGTCGAAATAGCACTGAAGGTTGATTGGAGGAAATTTCACTGTGAGATTGAGGATGCCGAACTTTTCCCACAATTTTTGTTCTCTCTTCCCATTGGTGTAGTCACGTTTATTACAAACCTCAGTGTAATGCTGTGTCAGCTAGAATGGTCTACAACAACATATAATACTGGGTGTCATTAACATTTGATTCCATTTTCAGTTACTAGATATCCATAAACAGAATTTAGGAAGATATACGAACAAAGAGGACATCTTATGCGTAAAATAATGGTCCATCTTTTCCTTCTGTTCTAGTAACAACAACCACTTGTATCATCTCTATTCCCGACTCTATGAGATGATTTACATTCACTGTATCATGTAAATACTCCATGTATCGAAGTAGTCATTAAGTCCATTGTATTGATGAAGAAAACCCTTTTCCATAGAGTTTAAGTTTTACAAAGTAACACAGCTAGTAATGGCATGGATTCAGATTCAAACCTGGCACATCTTTACTCTGAAATCTGCGCTTTGTAAACATTCTTTCTCTCCTATATGAGATTCAGATTTTGTGTTTATGTAGATGTGGGGGTATAAATAAGCTCATAAAATAGATGGCAAATGTATAACATGGGGCATATTAAGCTCACTATTTTAATTCCTTCTTTCATAGGCAGATGAACACCAACTCAGAGGGTGTTTTCAAGATAAAATGAGTTAGCATGTGCTCTGCTCTTAGAATAGTCTGTGACATAGCAGAACCATTCTGTAAATATTAGCAATCTTCTTGCTATGGCTACCCTTTCCCACACATGTACCGATAATGCACCACGCACAGCAGTCTAGACTGCAATCTTTAGAATTAGCCCCCCTGACTTTAAAGTCTTTACTTTGGACTCTATAAGTTTTCACTTAAATTCCAGGTAGTCAGCATACAGTATAATATTAATTTCAGGTGTACAATATAGTGATTCAACCCTTCCATACATCATCCAGTGTTCATCACAAGTGCACTTCTTAATCCCCATCACCTACTCTACCCATCCCCACACCGCCTCCCCTCTGGTAAGCATGTTTGTTGTCTATAGTTAAGAAGAGCCTATGTCTTCGTTGCCTCTCTCCGCCGCCCCCCTTGCTTGTTTGCTTTGCTTCTTAACTTCCACATATTAGTGAAATCATAGGGTTTTTGTCTTTCTCTGACTGACTTCTTTCTCTTAGCAAAATACACTCTAGCATCATCCACATTGTTGCAAATGGTAAGCGTTCATTCTTTTTTATGGCTGAGTAATATTCCATTGTCTATATGTGTAAATATACCACATCTTCTTTATCCACTCAGCATTTGATGGGCACTTGGGCTACTTCCAGAATTTGGCTATTAAAGATAATGCTTCTATAAACATCAGGGTGCATGTATCCCTTTGATTCAGTATTTTTTTATTCTTTGGATAAATACTTAGTAACATGATTGCTGAATCCTGGGGTAGTTTTATTTTTAATGTTTTGAGGAACCTCCATACTGTTTTCTGGAGTGGCAACACCAGTTTGCAATCCTACCAACAGTACAAGAGGGTTCTTCTTTCTCCACAACCTTGCCACCACCTGTTGTTTCCTATGTTGTTAATTTTAGCCATTCGTAAGTTGTAACATGACATTTCATTGTAGTTTTAATCCGTATCTCCCTGATGAGGGGTGATGTTGAGCATTTTTTCATCTGTCTGTTGGTCATCTGTATGTCTTCTTTGGAAAAATGCCTATTCACGTCTTCTGTCCATTTTTAATTGGATTATTCATATTTTGGGTGTTGAGTTGTGTAAATTCTCTGTATATTTTCAATATTAACCCTTTATCAGATATGTCATTCTGATATATATCTTGTCCCATTCAGTAGGTTGTCATTTAGTTTTGCTGATTGTTTCCTTTGCTGTGCATAAGCTTTTTATTCTGATGTAGTCTCAACAGCATATTTTTGCTTTTGTTTCCTTTAACTAAGGAGATGTATCTAGAGAGAGGTTACCATAGCTGATAGCAAAGGGGTTACTGTCTGTGTTCTCCTTAATGATTTTTATGGTTTCTTGTCTAACATTTAGGTCTTTAATCCACTTTGGATTTCTGTGTAACTTCCAAATGTGGGGGGAATTTAACCTCTTTCTGACTCAATTTAGTCCTCTATAAAACAGTTAAACTAGTAGTATGTACTTCTTAGGTGTTATGTATATTAAATGAGATTATTCAGACAAACTGTTTGGAATACCATTTGGCATTTAAGAAACACTCACAGATCCTGTTCCTGATTCACTCAGCCTATTAAAAGATTTTTCTTCTATATGTATTTTCTGAGTTAATGATGCAGAGAAAGGTGCATCTGTCTTTGACTCAGGTCATGATCTACAGGTCCTGGGATTGATTCCCATGATGGGCTCCCTGTTCACTAGGGAGTCTGTTTCTACCTCTGGTTCTCTGCTCCAGTCATGCGTGGGCTCTCTTTCTCTCTCTGAAATGAATAAATAAAATATTTTTAAAAAGAGATACAGAGAAAGGTAAAATTCCGGTTATACAGCAAAACAGAAGTCATTGCTTTTTCCTGAAAATATAACTCAACACTTATATCACCTCTTCCCTAGCTTTCCTTGGATCAGCCTAACACTGGGGTCAAGTTGAGTCCCTCTGCTCTGTTCTATCTCTGAACTTGTCTGTGTTTGACAAGCTCTTTAATGGAAGACTAATGACCGGAGTGTATTTGTTCCCCAGTGCCAGCAGTTAGTTAGGTTTGATCCTCTTCTCCTTTACCTTCGTAGTTTTTATTACATCATCTCCACCAACCAATCAGAGACCAAGGCATCTGTAAATGGTTTTGAGGCACTCAGTTGTACATTGCAAGTACATTTCACATCAAAGACGTAAAATGCTTTAAGTGGGCAAGAAAAGGAGTCAAAGGCATGGGAGACAAAGAGACCAAATTATATAAATATAAACTATTACTTCTTTAGAGGATACAATCAAAATTATTATTGCACTGTGCATATAGTGAGACGGTAACTCATATCTATTCTTGAGTTAAGGAAAACTAAAGAACTTGTCACCGGATTTTAAAAAGGAAACACATTGGGTCACCTGGATGGCTCAATCAGTTAAGCATCTGCCTTCAGCTCAGGTCATGATCCCTGGGTCCTGGGATCAAGCCCCATATCAGGCTCCCTGCTCAGTGGAGAGCCTGCTTTTCCCTCTCCCTCTGCTGTTCCCCCTGCTTGTGCTCTCTGGCTTGCTTGCTCTATCAAATGAATAAGTAAAATATTTCTTAAAAATAAAAATAAAAAAAGGAAACACGTTTATTCACAAATCATTGTTTTGTGAAGTTACTTTTGCAAATAGATGGTCATCTGCTGTATTTTCCATCTCACCCTCTTTTCCATGGTTAGTTGGAAGTAACTGAAGTTTGTGGCAAACTTAGGTGTGTTCACTATTAGGAAGCCATCTCTGAAAGGCATTTGCAAAATTATTCTTTGCTTTGTGTCTGTTAAATTACAGTTTTCACTGAACATTACCTAATGGTAATCCTCTATACTCTATAAACTTGTAACAATTCTTCATGAGCTAACACCTCATTAAACCAGTATCTTGATTCAGAATAGTGCATAATTCAAAACAACTGCTACTCCCTAGCCAAATAAAAATTCTAATATTATCAAACAAAATATCAGGAAATCCAAACTGGCTAATTAAAGCAATTTTTTTTGGTTCTTTGCATTTTGATTTTAATGAGGTTTTATAAAACTGATCTTGCATATTTCTACCACAGAGATCTAAATCCCTCCATATAAATCTCTTTAAGACATATATTAATAATCTGGAGAATGCTGTAGAAAATTGTTTCAACAGTATAATTGTCTTGTGTTCTCATACACACACACGCATATGTATATCTGCATGATATGTGTATCTGTATAAATGGTATATACGCATATATCTACATCTGTATAAATGATAAATATTTTTAAAGTTACAAACCAAATTCATCAAGACAGTAGATATTTTCATGGCACTATTTGTCCAAGAGTCCCATGTTTAATCTGTATAATACCTACAATTTTGCATATAATATGTTTCAAATAAATATTTGATAAATATGTTAATGAATCTGGAAATGACAATTTATTGTACTTTTACCATATGCAAAGTTCCAGATTCTCTTAAAAAGCCTGTATAGTAGATGCCCTATGATACAGATGAATCTTAATCATAAGAAAATGTCAAAAAACATAAGTAAGGCAAATAAAGCAGATCATGACAAATGCCATAAGAGAAACCTGACAGAATGCAAGATTAGAAGGAGAGAAAATAAGTGTGTCTCAAGGAATTTTGAAAGACCATTAGTAAATTGGGGAAATTTTAGTGGAGGCAAAAAATGCAGTATCTGTATTTATTAAACATAGATAGGGAAAAAAATCAGGTAGCTTAAAATATGAAATTCTGCAAACGATTTACATGATGAGGAACTAGATTTTCTCTTGACAAGCTATGACTGGGAATTTTCTGGACTTTCTAGTTTTTTTTTTTTTT